>JAAFCF010005748.1:10298367-10334178 GCA_013389785.1 Helicorthomorpha holstii | reverse complement strand
TAACGATCAAGTGTATAAGGTCAAATTTAATGTTTAATGAAATTCAGTTACAGTAGTTTATTAGCTTTTATATTTATTTTTTGACCACTATATTTGGTGCTTGAATTATTGAGTTGAGGATTTTTTTTTGGTTAATAAATACCGTGGTTTTAGTTTTTAATGCTCTAGTTACTCGGGACAATTATATTTAGTTTCAGTGCTTTTGTTTGTTTTTAATTCGATGTTTGGGGTCTATAACTCGAAATTTGCTATATTAAGTATTTAATAAACTGTAGTTGTTGCTCTAGTGACTATCTTTGGCGCTCCAATGATTGTCTTATTTGATGTCTTTAATAACTATATTTAAATCTTAATTACAAGTCCATTAGATATGTTTAAGTTACAGTCTTTTTCATCGTTTGTTTTATTGTATTTAAAATAGCACAATTATTTATTATTTTTATTGTAGTCACTGTTTTGATTTTTTAATTTATAGCAAACATTAATTTTACCTATTCTGTATTATATAATGTGGAGTTTTGTGATGAATATCGTGGTTTGTTTTTGAAGTAAAAGAGACGCGTTTTGTTTTAGTTTTTAAAATGAAAGCAACTCCAATTTAAGTTATTATTGTGTTATTTCGACACATATGTTTCAATGTCAAACCACTTAAAAGTGATTACTTTTGTGTCCACAATGTGTGAATTAATCCGTTAAATTAAGTCGTTTTGTAGTCTTTCTTCTGGCTTTGTTTCGGTCTAGTAATCCACAAAATGCTAATATGATTAAAAACAAATTTTTGTAATGTTGCACAAACCGACTTTTAATGCTAAGTGTAATGCAACGCATCCGGAAATTTATTTATATAAGAAAATGTGAATGAGTAGATATTTATTTGCTATTAAATCATTAAAAAGTAAAAACAAGTAAAATATGGGTCACAACTTAGAATTGCAGTTTGTAAAAGATTTACATTGTTTGAAATGGCGAAGGGAAGTGGGAAGAAAGGCCAACAAAACAATAATAAGGTGCAATATGGAAATGAGTTCAAGCGATGGCTGGCGTCAGATGAATTATTTTGAAAAGACAACAGAAAATAGGCGTTTGAATATTTCCAAAGACAAGTACGTTATGTTATCCGAAAAGATATGACATCAATGTTGATTTCATTGGAAGCTTTTTACTCTAAAAGTTTTTAGGAAGTATTTTGAGCAAACCCAATACAATAAAAAATTGTGTTTTAAACAACTAAAATACAAAAATATTTTGAATGTTAATTTAATTATACTTTCTTTTTGCAATATAAAATAATTGAAATACATGATTGCATTTTAAAAACTTTTTTTTATTAATTTTATTTACTGTACAATAGAAAATGGATAATTACATTTTAAAACATTTTATTTCTTATGATTTAAAGCTAGAAAAATATTTTTTCTTGCAAAATCAATTTCAATCAAAATCAATGAAAAATTTAAATTTGTAGGAAAAAACAAATTTTTTTTTTCAATTGTATTAAAAGTTTTAATCGTTTACATTCATTACAATAAGCGATATTATATTTTATATGTATATAGAGAGAATTGTTTAGAAATGTTAAAAAATTTTCACTGAAAGCATTTTCAAATATAGGTCATGTGTAAATGGCCCATAACTATGTCTGCAGGAGGATAAGATAAGGGGTTGAGGGGGTGTATGGGGTGATAGGTGATTATAAACATGAAGGAAATGAAAGGGTAAGCTTTGCAACCCACTTCACATACAATTTTCACTATTATACAACAAAAATCGTTCTCTTCTTATGCATTTATACATTTTTTTTTCATATTGAACTAAGATAAAAAATATTTTTGATGAAGACATTATAATTTTTCATCGTTTGACGTTTGAAAATAGTAGGATTATAAATATGTTAGGCATTTAAATATAAACGGAAGACGCAAACTTACGTTACATTAGACAAGTTTATTTAACGAAGAGAAGTTTTTCACACAAATGTAAACTACAGTTACGATTTATGCTAGCAATTTGAAAATTTAAAGAATTCTTTTTTTAAGTTAAATCTTCATTAATTAAAGTAAAGAAACTTAGTTATATTATCAATTGTTTTAAAACTTAAACGTTGATAATTAAGTTGAGCATAAATCGGTTATTTAAAAGAAACTAATTTCTTTTTAAGGATATTATTTGCATTTTTTTTTTAAAGTTTTAACAATTCAACTCACCAATTTGGTTGATAAGTATTTTATGGCACTTGTGCGCATGCGTGGGCTTTTATTTTTATTATTATCATTTATATAAAACGTTTTCACTTTTTCTTTGACTCCTTATTTTTTCTTTTGAAAAAGTTTGCAAATCGTGAGTCTTTGGGCATCGAGTGTCGTCGATGCAATAACCCAGCCTTCTTCTTGCTTTTAGTTGATGGGCTTTCAGAAGGTAAAGGTCCAATTTGGTCCAATCTTTCAGCTGAAGAAGAATGATGCGATAAACTTTCTTGCGATTTTTGTTGCTGCTGAATTTGCTCTTGTTGTCGATGCTGATGATGTTGCTGGTTATAGTGATGCTGCGACATTGCTGACTTTTCCTTATATTTCTTGGGTTTCCATGGAGACAGAAGCGAGAAACTTCTTTGAACTGTACGTGATTCTTTCTGCTTTCCTCTTCTACTTAAACTGCTACTTCGGCCATCTGCACTGCCACTGATGGATGGTGCTGGTGACGTATTGGCTGAGCGTTGTCGGTATTGAGCAGGAGCTGGAATGTCAGCCACTGCCGTAGCATGCAATATAACTGAACGGTTAGATGCTTCGCTATCATTGCTGGCTATCGATGGCGCTCTAACGGGTGAGGTACTACGTAGTAGGGCCTCACGGTGCATTGGTGACAAGAAACCGTTTGATTTAAAATTAACTCTTTTAGGCTTTGAAGCGGTTGATGAAGCCTGCGATTCATTTTCAATTTCAGAATGGTAGCTATCAACTCTCGAATTAAAACTTGAACTACGTCCCACATGTTGATCACTACTGCCATTACTCATTTGATGGTGGCTATGGTGATTTTTACGTCTTCTCATAACGTCACGTCTGTCTACAGTATTTACGCTCAGTTCATTGTCACTATAATGATTTCGTCGGTTTTTCTTGTTTTCGAGACGACTTAAAGTCGCTGATGAAGTTATTCGACCGCCATCTACGTCATCATTGACCCTCTCAAACCACATTTTTCGACCTCCACGGCCGTTTGATGTTGTTATGACGTCATTGTTGTCGTGTCGTTGAGAGTTTTCGTATGAAATAGAATTTTTGTTGACTTGTTTTAACATTGAGTTTGGCGTATTAGCTGCGATTATGTTTTCTTTTTCGTTTAATAGCGCTCTCTGGTGATCTTCTACCGACATATGGCTGCCTTGACTTCCGCCATATATCTGATTTTCACTTTCACTTGTTTCCATCTTGTCTTCATGGTAGTAGCCATTGCCATTTACTTTATGACGTCGTCGTCTACCAGTTGAAGATGTCGAAGTAGAGCGCAATGGTTCTCCTGTAATTTCCAATTGACGGTGATGTCGCTCAGCACTTCGGCTTCGATGATCTGGTGGTTTGACTCGACTTCTTTCAGTTTCATGTTTAGTTGTTTTTGTCGTTTCCTGCTTTCTAAAGTGACGTTTTTCCTCTTTTGTTTCGCCAACTACTCGACCGCCACTGTGAACACTGCTGATTCCACTGCTTGGACTTAGTGGACGTAAGCGTGGGCTAAGAGATCTCAACTGGCCAGAGTGATTGTCACTAATAAATACGTCATCTTCATCACGTCTCCAAGAGGAAGTCATTAATGGTGAAATATTAGGAGATGAATTGAGCTCTGCGTCAGCCATTTTGACCAGTTTACTGGAAAGTAAAATACCTCCATTGCCGCTGTCAGTCGAATGGCGCCGATTACCACCGCGCCACTGGCTGTCTTCCTTTTCGTGAAATGTTTCAGTAAAATGTTGCCGAGATTTGACGGTCTTTGTTGGCTGGCCATAATAGTAATGGCCAGATTCAATTTTTGGTGAACGAGTTCGCGGCCGCTCTACTATGAGCGGTTCTGGCGTTGGTGTAACGGTGCGGGAACGTTGATGAATGGAGTCTTCTAACGTTGTTGACTTCTTTGAATAATTACTTCCTAACGGTGATGAAGTCATTTCACGGTGACGCCTTAAACGACCAGCTTCTTCGTCATCAAATTCAGAATGTTTGAGCGATTTCAGTAATGGTGACGGCGACAGTGACGGTGATTTGATGCGACTTTCTCCATTGAACGAATCACCAGACACGGTAACTAGATGAACTTTTTCATGTTCAGTAAATTTACGGCGATTTGGACCTAAATCTTCTTTTTCAGACCATTTTTCTACATTTTTTGTATGAAATGCGGGTGGTGGTGACGTTTCACTGCTATTTGATAATCTCAATGGGATTATATAGCTGTTATTGCCATTACGTTGAACAATTTCTACTTCATCGTCACTATTTGTTTGCAGTTTAGATGATTTTTGCTTATTTCGTTGGTTATGGCTGTGACCGTTACGACTACTTATTGATGTGTTGTATACGCTAACGTTTTTGTACGAATCGTTTGCAGGGTCATCAAAACGATAATAGGAATGTTTATTATTAGTTGATTTGCTATTAAGGCTATTTAACACTCGGTTGTCTTCTTCTTCATCATCTTCGTGGTGCATTTTATGCAAACTTCCAGTTGATTTAGCTAATTTTGTATTGTAGCGGTTAAAAACAGTCGATGATGGCGTTGGTGACACAACCGTGTGGACGGTTGTTTTATATTTCCCGTTTGAAGTAGCGTCATTTTTTGCTGAGCTTCCGTTGTGCACTTGAACTTGAGCGTATACAGTGCCATCCGGTGATGCTAAGAGATTATGCTCACTTTTGCTCCTTTGAGGATGACCATTTCGGTGATGGTTTCCGTTGTTAAGCGGCAGTGGAATTGGTGGCGGTGGAGATGGGGAGTAACCGTAGTTGTCAGTTGGTTCGTAAGAGTTGTAACGTTTAATGGTCTCACGATGTTTAGCTTCTTGGTTAAATTGAGCCACTATGTCTTTGACTCGATTACGCTGGATTCGAGGCGTTTCAGCAGGAACTTGGCTCGAATGCATGTTGGGTGATGAACTATCCACGTAATAAAGTGAAGTAGGTGAAACGCAACTGCCCCCTCGACTCATATCGGCATCCTTTTCAATAACGTCACAATTGAGTGAATCTGAAAATAACCAGCAATATTTACAAAAATTAGTTCAAAATTACTGGAAAACAATACAAAAACAAACAACAGCAATTCATTTTTTTTTACATACAATGCTATTATTTTTATGCTAAAACCCTTCGTAGTTTTCAAAACTGTTTCCACTTATTGTAATTTTAGCAAAAAGTTCTTGTAGTGTATTGTAGGGTTTTATACTGATAAAACGAGACTAAATTGTGGATTTTAACTGACGTTTTGTGCTGCATTATATTATAGTACAAGTGAATCTTTTTAAATGAAATTATGTTACTTAAAAACAACGATTAAATATTTAGAATTTGGGTTTATTTGAAATGTTTATAAAAACGAAAATGTTAAATTTATACAAATAACTTGCAGCTGAATATGCAATGTTGCGTCGATTAAACCAATGCACTAGTTTTTTATTCGCGAAAAAACTTTTAAACTAGATTTCATAGCATAAGAAAATACTAAAACAGTGTTATTTGACATTATATTATAAACCGAAAAAATATTTTAAATTTTTATATAATGAAAATGTCATTATTTATTGATCATAATCATTCGAGTATAATTTTTAAATTATAACATTTGTGCCATTTATAAAAAAATGTATTTGAAATTGGCAACTGTATAAGCGATTGCAATAATTTTTTAACTTCAATTTCTTTTGTTGACATTGAAGTGCATGCGATTAGATTTGCTTAATTGGAAAAAATTGTATTAAGTTTATTTCCATTTTTGTCCATTTGAAAATGCAATCAGATAGCTGAAATTTCAACTAATTTTAAGTAAAAAACTTTTAAAAGATTTCTATCAGTAACCGCACTTGTTATCGTTGCATAGTTTTTTAAAAGAAAATATACAATAATTGCAAATGCTTTTTTTTTTTAAAAAAAAAAACAGTACAGAAAAATGACAACCGTCGACAATAACATTAATTAAACCAATCTAACGTTCCCATATTACTTATAAAAAAATGTTTTTAATTTAGATCATATTGTAATTTACTGTAATTGGTTAAAATATTTGTATTAAATAAACCTCAAGTACTGTTTTTTTTAAAACTTTTGAGGTTTAGTAATGCTAAATAATCCAGAAAGTTGAATGATTTGTTTTAATTACTTAAGTTTTTTTTTTGTAATTTAATGCTCGAGAGTTTATTATCCTACGAAAGCTATTAAGCTTATATTCGAAGTTTTAACTGAAAAAGCAGCAACACCGTTAACAATTGAATTAATTATTTGGAAACGATAAAAATCTTGCAAATTTTGCGCTAAATATTTGTTGTTGTAAATCCGGTTATTTCAATGACTTTAAACATTAAAGAAAGAAGATAGATTTAAAAATTACAACAAAACCAGATGTTAACATGTTCTTGATTTCAATGAAAATGGCCTACTTTACAATTTTACGCTGAGATTTGCAAGTTGTTTTGCTAATTGAAAGTAACGCTAAATTAGGAAACAAAACCAAATAATTATACTAATTTTCGAAATTGTCGCCAATCTTTAATTAATGTCTCCGCAAATATTTTAATTGCATAAGATTAAATACCGTATTGTCGAGAAACATAGTCGTACCTATTGTACGCACTTTATTTTGTTTGCCGTTAAAATAACGTAAATTTCGTGGCAAAAGAAATAATTATTGGTTTCTCGTTTTATAAATAAGAAACTGAAACGGAATTTTTGATAATAATGTACTGTATACAGTACAGCTAAACAAAAATATTATAAGGAAAATATTAAGAAAAAATTTAGTTACACTTTTACTTACAATTACGTTACACTTTTAAGCGAAATGTCAGTTTGATTAATAGACATAAATAGTTCAGTTTCTAAGATGTAAATTTGCATTAATTAGATATATCAATAATGTTTGACATTGTTTTGGGAAACACACAAGTTCGTTGAAGCTTAAAGCAATGAAGGCGAACAATATCACGATTTTCGTGAAATTAAGATGTCATTAAATAAACACGATAATCAGGCGTGTTTTTAGATGTCAAATAATTATACTGTTGCTAAATGTTTCCGATGCTTTACTACTTGGCTAGATTTTCTTTGTAATTCAATTGCGCAATAGTGTTTGATAAAAAAAAAGCCAGTACGTGGAATTAAAACAGCTTACTTTGATTTAAAAAATAAACACGAAATATCTCATGTTATTTGCATAATACGTTCACTTAGCTTATGATTAGAAGTGTTAAGTTTCAGAATATTTAATTTTTCTTTTTCATTTGAACTGACATTTAATTTTAAAACATAGGCGTAGTCACAACTGCCGAAGTCATGATGAGATTTGAATGAGAAAATCTCTTGAGGGAAGTAATTAACATTTTTAATTATTGCAGTAAATATGAATTGACTTTTTAATCGATAATATTAACCATAATATTTAATGTAATGACTATTATTGTTATTAAGCTTCTGTTTTTAACGCTGCATGATACAAAAAGGTTTCTATTATTAATTAAATTATTTTTAAAATTTATTTTAGTAGAAAAATTTGCACTTGAAATTCCATGTTTTTTCTTGGCATGTAAACGAGATTAGTTATCTTGATAAGAACACGGTTAATGCTCAACTATTATGATGTATTTAAGTCATAAGGTAATGTATAGGACTTTTCAAACATTGATCGCAGCGATATCTAGTAATTGGCAACTTGTGTTACAAATACAAATTAAGATCGGCTATAAACACACTTGAAATTCCGAAAACATAATTTTAGACTTTTCTGAAATTGTAACAATTATTTCAATTTACACTTTTATAAAATTTTATTAAAAAGCTTTTGCACTTAACCTAATTTTTAAGAACAAACTTGCAACCTTTCAGTACCTTTCTTCTTTTTTTGACATTGAAATTTACCAAGAAAATCAAAATTAAAACGCTTTTTTAACTGTTAAAACATGAACTTTGTGGTGACCTACCTAATGGGACGTGTGCATCGCTGCTTCTTTGAAATTATTGTTTGTTGTTTTGCACTTTTAACTGTAATTTACGCTTTTATGTCCACATTACGCGTAAAAATGCAACAGTGACATCAAAGAAAAGAAAAAAGAAATATTCACAAAAAGTTTCTTTTTCTTTTTTTTTTAAATGTTTTAAAGAATTTGTGTTTCACTTCACCGACTTGAAGTAATGCGGAAAAAAATATGAATAATGTGCAGCACTGTTTGACGAGGCGTGTATCAAATTCATAGTAACGTTAGACGACGTTTTGTTGTCTTTTCCGCATGGCAGACTAGGGGTAAAAGGGTGTAAACAAAATTTGTAATAGAAAATATACGGTATACGTATAATTTATGCTTTATAATCAAGGATGAAGACTTGACCTCGTTTTTGGGCCTTCTTTTACATTCCATTCGCCCTCTAGCGGGATGCTCGAAATATTATGATAAAAGAAAAATTTTGTTTTTTAAAATCGAAATGAAAGCGAGATCATGACGGGCAATGGTAAATAATGGGCAGTGTAGCCTTCTACCTACAAGTTATTAACGAGATCAATGAGAGGGCGTTGAACGCCTACTCATAATAACATAGATAACAGTTGGCCCACTTGTTACAGTACGTGCCCCACCTCAATTATACCAATTGCAAGGTTAATAACAAAACAAAAAAATAGAAAGCGCTTTTTACTATTAAAAACAAATAAGTTAAGTTATACTAAAAAGTTATTATGACATATTTGCTGTTTATTTCAATGATTTTTTTAGTCAATTTACATTGTGGGGCATTCGACTTTGCTAATACGGTTGATTTGTCAGTAAATAAAATAATGATAGTATTTGAACTTTTTTAAAATTAAATTCTGTATTTAAGTTGTTTACTAACAATCTTATTTTTTGAAAATTTGTTAAAAATCAGCAAATCTTTATTGGTCATGAATTTATTTGAGATTTATAGTCAATACATGGTGAATTCTATTTTTGAAAAGAGACTTAAAAAAAGGTGTTATTATTTTTAAATCATAAATAATTAATTTTTGCGGTTTTGATTTGCATGATGAAGTTCATACTCTGAGTTTAATTGTGTACTAGAATTGGTTTTTAGTTTATAATTATAGGATTAGCCTAGTTCAATGCTAGAGAAATTAAAATCTCAAATTTTAATAAAAATAATTATTTTAAAATTGTTTAAGTACAATATTTACAAAAAGCAATTTAGTTGAAGTGTTTATTATTACGGCAATTTATACTGTATTAATTTTGTATAATAAATTAAAACATTGAAGAAAAAAAACAACTTTTATTTCTAATTTTCTAGATAAATTTATGGGACTCGTATTTTTATTAAAGATTTGAATGGTAAAGATATCAGCAAAATAACCATTCAAAGGCATTGAAATCGATGCAATTCAGTTAAATTTGATAATTTAAATCTATAATGTTTTTAGCTGTTTGATTTATCTTGCATTTAAATCATAACTTCATTTTTATTTGAGGACATTTTGCGGTTGCTGTCACTGTTAGCCTAATCACAATTGAGAGTGAAAATTGCGATTGATGTTAATTGCACTTAAATAATTTCGATATTATTTTTTATACTTTGTTTCTGGTTTCTACCCTGTATGCATTGCTATTTAAATATGGCCTCCTACTTTCAGTCCTATTGGCCTGTTTGTTATTTAATGATGCTAGTCACGTGACTGTTGTGTATATCAGCCTTGGCAGCGACATTTAGATTCGCAATGAATTAAAATTGGCGTTTTAACAATTTCGAATTGATTTCTCAGGCAGTGCCATAAAATGCTATGGAAAAACTACTCAAAAATACTAAAACAACATCACTGGAAAAATTAAGCGAAAAATCAGGTCAAGCATTCTACAGTAACTTTGCATTACTATTATTATTTTTTTTGTTGATTAAATTAAAAGGAATCGTGAATTCCTATTGAAAATGTACGTGTAAGATTAGTTTTGAAAGCGACACAAAGAAATTTTTTGTTTACTCATTTCCGCTTTTGTAAAATCAACTTCTTTTTTTAAAAAGTACGCGTGTCATCTTTTCCACGCTTAAGGTTAGAGGTGAAAGGTGATATAATGATGAGAATGAGCTGGCCTGTTAAAAGTATTTTAACACATAATGGTAGTTGTACAGTTTGTGTGCCGTTATAATTGGAAAATTTTGCCAGCAGGTGGCAAACAAGACATTCTCATGCTATAACTCGACTACTCGAGACACCGACACAAAGTTAGAGATGCGGAAGATGAGCTGACGGTGACCTATCACCTTTCACCTGCCTTGGCTTCCGTAACTACAAATGGCCTAACACCACAAATGAGCACGTACTGCAAATGTTTGCCAGAAATTTGACATATGGTATAAAAACTCAAATAATAAATATCAACTTTTTTTTTGGCCATAAATCATAACCGATAAATTAAATTAAAATGAACAGTATTTTAAAAATTGTCTGCATAAATTTAACGAATATGTCAAATAACATCGTGCTGAAAATATGCTGAGCTGGTACCGAAAAAAAAATGGTTTGTAGAAATATTTGGAAATAAATTAATACAGTTAAAAAGAATTTGAAATTATTTAAAATTTTTATTGAATGAAATAAATTGTTGAAAAGCCAGATTTAATCTACTAGTTACATTTTTTTGATATTGTTTTTTAGTCGTAGTACCGGTATTTAGTTTATAGTAATTATGGGAACTAACTTTGCAGGCAAATTTAGGTACTAATACTCAACATTTGGTACTTAGATTATTTATAACTATCTCGAACTTTAATTAAGAGATTTGTAAGCTAAATTAATTTTAGGACATTCTATTTACTAAGTGTAAGATAAAAACTTTGTCAATTTTTTTGTAATCGTCATTAAGTCCTCGTTATAGCTTAAAATATTTTCATAATTGATTACTGTTAAGCTATTTCTTTAAATTAACTATTACCAAAAGTAGGTTTATCAGCATTTGTATGCTATTATTCGGCCATTTTTTCACATGATTAGCGTGACAGTGACACAAAAGCATTTGGTATTTTAATTCAAAATATATCGTAAAACATTGTGCCAATTTTTTTATTAATTTTTCTTTCGTTTGTCTAAACAACACGTAGACGTTATGCTAAGCTGCACATTGCGACGATTTTAGCATAGTAATGCCATAACATATTTTGGCACACTATTGATGTTATTAAATACAATTAATATCGACAGGAAGTGAACAATGGTAAAGTTACAAAAGAGTTTTCATTATAAAAGAACAGTAAATAATGTTTTTGTGTCATTTTTTAGCCAAAGACTTTGCACGGCGTAGTTTGTATTGCACATGTCAGAGTTTTCTTTTTTTTTTTTTAAAAAAAATGCATATTTTGTCATGCTACATCATTATTTATTATTATTACTAGTTTTTCATTTTAAATTATTATTTCTTGATGAATGTAATTGATGTTATTGCGCCACCTGTTGCGCAATTACAGAAAAATAACTTCTCAAAAACATTGCCAAAGTAATAAAAACTTTCATGGAAAAATGAAATAAATGCACTTACTTCAATGTTTAATCCACTTTGAACAAATATTAATCCTTTAGGTTTTAACGGTACTTCGGTTGTTTTTCTTTTACTCCTTTTGCGCTTCAAAGATTATAATCCTTGTTTTTTAAGAACATGAAACTGAGCAAGAAGGGTTGAATTGTACGATGTTTACCTGAGGAGCTGCTAACTGAAACTGCTTTATGCTCAGGTGTCAAGTGCTGTTGCAAGCAGAAACTTTTTTTTTTTAGTGGGAGGTGGCTTAATGTAATAGTGAAAACAAAACTGAGATAGAAAGCGCCACCTGTTCAGCTGAGACGACACACTTTCCTTATAAGTCTATAATAATGTGTATGAAGTAAAAATCACAGTCGGGAGGTGGGGGTAGGCGAAACGGGAACGAAGGGCAACATAAACATTAATTATGACGTCACAAGTTAACCCGCTCTTTGACATCTACGCATACTCCTTATATGTCTTTCACACTAAAGACTCGCCCCTAAGCACCCACGGTCATCAGATGACCATCGGAATACCACCACACCTCTTGCATAGCTTAAATAATAAATTACATAAAAAAGCTAAATTCTGGTTTTTTTTTTGTTGAAAATAAATAAATAAATGTTTGGAAGAGCGCGAAATTACTATTCAAGATTAGGAGTGGTTGCTGTAATGCTGTAATAATAATAAAAACACCTTCATTGAAATTAATACATTTTTCAAATAACGCAGCTTTGATTTTAATAATTTATGAATGTAAATAATAGTTTTGCTCCACCAATATAAACGGTTTTTGTAGGTGAAATTGGGGATTGGTATTTTTTTAATTAGCTTACAATTAAGAAAACTGAGTTTACTGTAGCATAATTTTTATTCTGGTTATTTCAATGACATAAAGGCTAAGGAAGTTAATTTGTCAAATTCTGCCAAATCGAAATTTGCATTTTTAAATAAAATAACTATTTTGCAACAGTTTAGATTTATAAGAACACGGTATTGCTATTATTTAAATTACGAGCGTTTTATTTTACAGTTTAGTTTTGTACGAAATTGTCAGAAAGTAATGTACTGTATATACAGTAGTATACTTATGCAGTGGCTTTCTTGTTTCTTTTTATTACTTACTATTCTCGTTATGTTAGTGGTTTTTTTTCACTAAGTTTTTTTGGTAAACGACTACTGTACTAAAACATTCTGGGACCAACTTTATTAAAATGTAACTAATATACGGTAGTAATTCTTATAAATCAATCTGAATGCGCTATTTCTGTAATAATTATTTTAACATGACTACTTGCCAAAACCTGCAATGGGAACTGGTTGTTTGACATGGGCAAGGTTAAAAGGGGCAAAGGGTATAACCAATGTGAGATTCTCGCAACTTAAAAAGTAATGAACCGGTGTCTTTTATACTTAGTCTTTAATTCTTATCCTAGAAGTTTATAATAATTCAGTGCTTTGAATAATCTTGTGGAGAATATAGTTTAAGGTGTTATAATTTAAATGCTAAATTGACTACAATTGAGTTAAAATTTATGGTACGAGTTTTTATATTTTTTTAAAGTACTGTATTATGATATGGTTTGTGAGATAGAAAATATCAGTGGAAAAAATCCATTAGCAACAAGTCGTGTGGGTAAACCGCATCAATAGTGGAAATTGAATTGTATTTTGGTACAACAATCTTTACTGTCCCCATTCCTCAATTTAACTTTACTTTCTCATCGTATTCATAGCATGTAATTCAAGTTTAGTGTAAAAGTAATGTACTCGGAAAGACTTAAAAAAATTCTCAACATTTTATTTTAATCGGTATTGCCAGCTGAGAGGTATTTTTTATGTTTAATAAATTGTTTACTTTGAAGGTCATTCATGTTACTCGAATCATCTTCAATTTTTCATTTTGATTGATGTTCACTGAATGCAATTTACTTTCCATTGTTAGAAACTGCTTAACCCATTGCTTATTGGGGAAGGGGAAAAAAAAAAATTACAAAATACTTTGTTTTGTTGTTTAACCATGTTCATGATAGATGTCGCTTGTATCTTGCTCAAGGATCCGAATCATTTCTTAAGTTTATTGTAAAAGATTTAGAAGTTTTATGTGGTTTTTTTATATTTACAGTATTTGCTAAAAAGATTGGGAAGATTGCAAAAGATGAAAATAGAAATTGATAAATAACCTTGAAATAGAAAAATTAATAGCATACAATGGATTTGAATTAAAGGAAATTGTAAATTTGGGCTGTAATATCGACTACAATGTAACGTGCACTCAACAGTAAAGTTTTTAGATTCAAATAATAATTATTAAATAAATTTTAAGGGAAAGAATGGCTGTTCATCAATATTATTTATGACTATTAAAAATAATCGAAACGTTTAGAAAATAATTTTGAGAAATTGTTATGACCTTTGCTGTTAGATGCGGAAGTAATGCTACACAATTGTCCACTTTGTAATTGACCACAGGTCTACTTATACAGTTATACTACAATATTTCATAGCTTTTAACATCAGCAAAGCTTAGTATTTTAATCATCAACCATTGCATTTGTTATTTTAATACAGTATATCAAAGAATTACTGTACAAGAATTTAATTTTAAAATTTTATCCAAAAATTCTTAAACAAGATTGCGCAATTTTGATTCATTAAGGAATGACTGTTAGTATTTATTTTCTACAAATAATTTTTCAAATTAAATATAAATAGCGAATTTAGTTAGTCCGGGTCAAATTTTGTTTTACGGCTTCTAATGACAATTCTCACGCTAACTTTCTGGCAAAGTCATCTGGCAAAAACATCTGTATCTTTAGTTGGGTTATGTAAGATTTAAGATCTTTTTGTAGATTGTTTATTTTATAGTACAACTAAATACCCTTCAATTGATGCAATAAGAATTGTAACTTTCTCCGTTTAGTTTTTTAATTACACACGATGGTGCCAGTCAAAATCTGCGAATACGCTTAAAAAATACTGCAATTATAATATTGAAATTTATTGTGCCAATATCAAGGACAACTTGGCTCTGAATGACAAACAAAATACGGCATTGACACTCGAAACTAAATATAGCCAAGGAATCTTTTTAAATATACTAAACAATTATAATACAGTATTTTATAGATAAATGTTAGTTGAAATTACCAGATTTTGAATAGTTTAAACATTTCTTTCTAACAAGTAAAATTGGAAAACTTTGTTTAGTTCAAAACGTAGCTTATTATTATGCGAGTGTTTTTAATTATTTGATTGGTATCTGAAATATAGTATAGTTATTTAAAAACGTGAAATGGCCCCGCCAGATACAGAAATGACTTCTCCGGTTATGTAAGATGAATCATCTGAACACAGAAAAGCAACTGGACCACTTACTTCAAAGGCCTCGCCAACTCTATTAATGAAACGTTAGTGAATTAATTCATCAAAAAGCTATCTACATTTAGCGTTAGAAATCAATTGATATCATTCAAACATTAATGGTTATTCATTATATCCTGTCACGGTATTAACTTACCTTTTCATATCAGTCATTTCACGTATAAAAATTTGCATATGCTCATTGTCTTTAACCTTAAAATAATAAACAAGTTATATTTTGGTAGAATACTTAATGTTGCTTGAAAGTTACCATTTCGCCCATTTTCGTGTTAATAAGTCCTGGAGCAACGCAGTTAACGCGAATGTTGAAGGGAGCACATTCTCTAGATATCACTTTAGTTAATGAAAGTAAAGCGGTTTTGGCAATCGAGTAACACCCAGTAAATGATTTTGGAGTTAACCCTGCTATTGAGGAAATGTACACGATAGAACCTCCACTAAACAGTGACAAGAGGATTATTATCTATTAGAAATTACCAAATAATTTAGTCTATTAACCCTCTTTTTTTCAGTGTTGGAACAACTTCCTGCGTTAGTTGAAAGGCAGACTTTAGATTTAGTTGCAACGTTTTATCCCATACTTCTTCAGTAGTCTAAATTTTAATTTTAGTATTATTGATTGGTAATGTTAGTTGTATGTAATGCCAACCTCTAACACTGGACCGATAAATGGATTTACACCCGCATTTGAAATTACTATATCGATTCCTCCAAATTGGGATATTGCCTAAAACAACAAAATTATTAAATTAACAGAAATGTTTTTTAAGAAATATATGCAATTTTAGCTAAAACTTGCATATTGCAGAAGTTTATCGCGGTCTTCTTTTTTTCCTGCATGACAAACAATTCCAGTTACTTCAGTCAAATTCTCCTGCTTTAGTGTTTCGATGGCCTTGTCAACTTTTACTTGTTTGCGGCTACTTATAACAACTTTAGCTCCTTCCTGTGCTAACTTTCTGGCAATGCCAAGTCCGATTCTTTAAATGAACAATAAAGTTATTAGTAAAGGTAATTTGACTGTGTGAGATTCGAGCATTAATACCCTTCGGTCGATGCAGTGATGATAGCTACTTTTCCATTTAATCTTTTGCTGACATTTGATGAATTCCATCGAATTGGTATTTGCCAATAAGTGCGATTAAACTTGGACAGCTTTATTAGTCGGAACGTGAACATCATACCACTTCTTATAAGATATACCTATAAATGATCAAGTTAACAGTAAAATGAAATAATTACTTTATCTCGAATTTTATGACAGCATGTGTTTTGCCAGCTGAAATGCAAACGAAACTTTTTATTCTATCTGCAGGGCCAAATGCGAATGAAGGTGAAACGTTAAGTTTTACTTTTTTTCATTGGCATTCTATACAATACCGTATCATAAAAATTATCAAGAAATTGCATGCAGTGTTACCGGTTACAATGTCGAATAATAATTTGTAATTATAATGTAATAGTTGATAATTATGCAACTTATAATTTTTTTACACAAAAAAAAGTCAATCGTTACCATCCAATTTCTATCGCTAGACTGGCAAAAAAAAAAAACTCATTTACGATTGATTAGTATTTATCATAACTACAATTTTAACGATGAATAAAGTACAATTTTATAGGTATTGTATTGGAACGCAAAGTATTATAACGGATATGCTTTTTGTTCTTTCTGTTATTTTTAATAGTTTTGAAAACTGGCTCAATTCAGCCAATAAGTCAGCTACTATGACTAATTGATTATTTAAATACTTTCAAGGCTAATTTACTGAACACAAGGGCATGGTCTTTGTACTGTTAATGGCATTTTTCATGCAGTTACAATTGCAAATTTTCCGTCTAGTTTTGTTATTGTGCCACTATCAAGGGCAACAAAGTTCAGAATGTCAAACAAAATTCAGTACGGCATCGATATTTGAAGTTACAGTATGTGCAGCTAAGGATCTCATTAGTTATCCTATCATTTTTTATATACAGTATCTATAGTTTAAATTACCCAATTTTAAGTTTGTTTTTGCAACTCAAACCTGAATTTGAAAACTCAGTATTGCTGGCAAACTTAATTCTTTTTAAATATGTGTTTTTAATAATATTGATACGGGTAATAATTGTTTGATTAAGTATTCTGTAGTACTGTAAATCTTTTCAAAAACGCGAAATGGCTCCGCCGGAAACACTAATGACTTCTCCGGTTATGTAAGAGGCATCCTCTGAGCACAGAAAAGCAACTGGACCACTGACTTCATAGGCCTCACCAGATCTACAGTATTATTAATGAAAAGTTAGTGAAGTAATTCTTCAATAAATAACATTTACGCATTCTTTTCTTTCACTTTAAACTCTTACCTTTTCATATCCGTCATTTCTTTTATATAACACCGGACATGTTCAATGTCTTTAATCTTAAATAATAAACAGATTATATTTTGGTAGAATACTGCATGGTGCTTGTTAAGTTACCACATCGCCCATTTTCGTTTTAATAAGTCCTGGAGCAACGCAGTTAACGCGAATATTAAAGGGAGCACATTCGTTAGATACCACTTTAGTTAATGAAAGTAAAGCTGTTTTGGTAATCGAGTAACACCCAGTAAATGATTTTGGAGTTAACCCTACTATTGAAGACATGTATACGATAGAACCTCCGCTAATGACAAGAAGATTATTATCTATTAGAAATTACCAAATAATTTAATATATTAACCCTCTTTGTTTCAATATTGGAACAACTTCCTGTGTTAGTTGAAAAGTTGATTTTAAATTTAGTTGCATGGTTTTATCCCATACTTCTTCAGTAGTCTAAAGTTCAATTTCATTTTGTAATTATTGCTTGGTAATATCAGTTGTACCATGAAATGTCAACCTCTAACACTGGGCCAATAAATGGATTTATACCGGCATTACTAATTAATATGTCGATTCCTCCATAGTGAGATACTGCCTGCAACAAAATGATTAAATCAAAATAATTTTTTTATAAAAGTTTTATGAACACAGGGCTATATCTTGCATATTGCAGAAGTTTTTCGCGGTCTTCTTTTTTTCCTACATGACAAACCATTCCAGTAACTTCAGTCAAATTTTCCTGCTTTAGTGTTTTGACAGCTTTATCGACATTTACTTGTTTGCGACTACTTATGATAACTTTAGCGCCTTCCTGTGCGAGCTTTCTGGCAATTCCAAATCCGATACTTTAAATGGACAATCATTTAATTGATAAATGCAATTTGACTGTGAAATTTGAGCATTAATACCCTTCGGTCGATGCAGTGACGATGGCGACTTTTCCATTTAATCTTTTGCTGATATTTGATGAAGTGCATCGAATTGGTGTTTGACAATAAGTTCGATTAAACTTGAACAGATTTATTAGTCGAAAAGTGGACATCTTACCACCGCATATACGATATACTGTAACTAAGTTCACAGTGATATGTGTTCTTTTATCTTTTATTTGATGCTATATAGCAGCTGAGATGCAATTAAAATTGTGTTTTAGTGTCAGTGCCAAACGTTAATCAAGCTGAAACGAAGAATTCCGCCTTTTTTTAATTATGGCATTCTATAGAGCGGCATAATAATTATCAAGAAATAAATGCATTTTTACCAGTTAAAATGTCATATAATAGTTTGTAATTAAAAAGGTAACAATTGATAATTATATCATTTGCAAGTTGTATCCAGAAATAGGTTAATTGTTACCAGAGACCGGCAAAAACACCTACGATCGATGATTAATTATTAGAAATATTAACGGTGTATAAAGTAAAAATTTATAAGTATTCTAGTAGAACGCAAAATATTATAACTGCTATGACTTGTGCAGATAAGGAATCTTTTTAAATTTAATATGATTCCGTTAAAATTAATATCCTATTAATTTTTACTCGTATATAACTATTTTACTTTAAGTTATCCAATTTTAAGTTTTTAAAAAATTTTTTAATAAGTAAAATTGTAAAACTCAGTTTTACAGTATATTAGTTTTACAGTATATTAGTATCTTTTATTTTTTGACAGTCATTATTTTCCAGTTGAGACGAAATTAAAATTTTATTATAGCTTAAGTGCCAAATGTAATGATGAAACAAGTACAATTTCGCATTTTTTTGGCATTATATGGAGCGTCATTATAATTATCTAGAAATAAATGCATTTTTACCTATGAAATATCATACAGTATAATAATAGTTTGCAATTAAAATGTAATACAGTGAAACCGCATTATTACAAAATAACATTGCGGTCCCGAACTAAAGTACCGGTATTAGCATTTCCTTACATTTGTTTCATTTGTTCCTTAATGGAAAGTGACCGTTGGGTACCTGCGATAAACTAAACTGAAATTGTTGGGCAAATTACAATTGATTTCATTGTCGTTATTTATTCATTGTGTTGTTGCCAGTTGCCTCAAAATAAATTATTAAGACGGTACAGTTGCAACATACAGCACATTATTTTTATATATATAGTATGAGTGTATACTGCTCAGTAATACGAGTCCTCCAATAGAACAATGTTTGAAAAACAGTATTTAAACCACCAAACATTTGAATTCATTTTCCATGGTTTAAGTAGCCATAATATTCCTTAATCATATGTGAAGCCTTTTCGGCTATCATAACAATCGGCGCATGTGTATTTCCAGTTACTAAGATAGGCATGATTGACCCATCTACAACTCTCAATTTTTTAACTTTATAAACATTTAAACTGGAATTAACTACGGCGAATGGGTCATTTGAAATTCCCATTTTACATGTTCCCGCTGGATGGTACGAAGACACTGTCATGTGACGACAAGCGCATTCCCAATAATCGTCTGAATACTGTGCGACTTCTTCACAACCAGGGAAAACAGTCGGAATGAATTCAGCTCCGATTTCTTTAAAAGCTGCAGTTTTGCCAAAATTCCATGCAGATTTCACTCCTATATTACAGTACTTCATTGAATTAATTGAAAAAATATTAAAAATTCTTTTTATCGCTTACTTGCCTTCTACTAAATATTTGATGTCAGCAGGATTTGTTAAGTATTGAAAATCAATTATTGGAGGTTCAGCAGGGTCATTGTTTACTAGAGATAATACTCCACGGCTACTAACGCGGTGTAGAAATGGGAACAATGAAAAAGTTGATTCGTTGGCAAATATTTTAAAGTATTGAGCAAGAATCTTTGATTAAATATTACAATATTAGTTAAAAATGTCGATTTTTTATATTGTAGACTAATTACTTCTTTTGATGCTCCAGTTACATCCGCATATTTATCTGTCTCTGAAGCAATATTAAGTGAAACGTACTCAATTTGAACAAAAGGCCAGTTGTCATTTTGGCTATCAGAATTAGGTTTTAAATAGACTATGGCTTCAGCTCCGAAAGGCAATGTAAAAGGTCCTTTAACGTTAATTAATTATACAATAGTTAATGTATTCCATGTGTTCCATTTGTACCTTGTCTAAGGAAAATCCATTCTGCAATGGTGGTTATGGACATTAAATTCTGTATAGTGTTAGTGCAGTCGGAGCAGTTTACTTTCCATATCATATGTCCACATGACACATGATCTTGTAAATTTTTTCCAACTCCTGGTAAATCAGCGATTTCTTGGATCTGCCATTAAATGTCTTAACAGTTTTATGAATTCTTTATACAACGTTGTTTTGAGGATTGGAACTTTACGTTTAATTTTTGCAATTCAGATGCTGGTCCAACTCCTGATAACATCAATAGCTTAGGCGAATTTAATGCTCCAGCACTTAGAATTACTTCTTTAGATGCTTTGGCCGTGCAAACTTTATTATTTTTAACAAACTCTACTCCAATAGCTTCTTTATTCTCATTGAACAATATCTAATGAGATAACAGGATTATTGTAATATTGATGGTCTAATTCGTTTTATTTAATGTCAAATAGTACGCTTACTTTATGAACAAAAGCACCAGTTACAACCACTAAGTTTGAACGTGTTCTTGCTGGCTGCAAATATGCGGTAAATGTAGAACTTCGTTCCCCTTTGTTTAAGTTTAAAGGAAGTCTTGAAACGCCTAATAATATAACAAGTAACATTATGAACTGCAATTTATTTATAAAACATGAATACTTTACCAATTTGAGATGGTCCGTTAATGTCCGAAAGTTTGTAGCCAAGTTCTTCCCCACTTTTTAAAAAATTCTCTAAAGATTTTGTTTTGAAAGGTGATTCTGACACTGGCATTATACTATCCCTGCTATGATATGTGGCTATTAAAGAAATCCCAAACAGTTATCTAATATATTTTTAAATGATATGTTTATTATACTGTCTTTAGCAATTGTTTGGATTCGATTTTGTTCGGCTTTTAAAAAAAATGGCAAAACATCCTTCCAACTCCAGCCTTCGTTACCCAGATCTGCCCAATAATCATAGTCTTTGTGATTTCCTCTGAGATATAGGAGATCGCTTAATGTACTACTCCCACCTAATACTTTTCCTTGAGGATAGTTAGATTGCTATTAGAAAACATTTATTATCATTGTTATACACTAAGTTATTAACGCAGGAAAGCTGCAATAATTTACATTGTTTGGGTATGCTAGGAAGGTGTTGCTTTGAGGAGCAATTTTATATTGCCAGTCCGAATTAGTTTTGAATTGAGTTGAACCAAGGGCTGGAATTTGACTCCAAAATACAGGGCAATCACCAGCTTCTAATAGTAGAACTTTCACTTTTGGTATTTCACTTAAACGACTTGCCACGACCGCTCCTGCAGCTCCAGCACCAACTTTTATTAAAAAAAATGACAAAGTTTTCATAAGATATTTATGGTAACCTAAATAGGGTTGTGATACAACTGTAGTTGAGAAATTACACTATCGACTTAAAATTATAACATTTCTTGGCTAACTTTCTTTCATGTTGAAACTTGTTATTGTTAACATATGGAATTATCAAAAGATCAAATGAATAGTTACCAACGATAAAATCGAATACAGTGTTATCCAAACAGATATTTTGAAGTGGGTTAAAGCATTGTAGTGGATAAAGTAGTAATAACAAAGTTTTGAAAAGGTTGGTAAAAATCATTATTAGGATTTGAACGCTGTTAATGGTACTGTAGAAAGTTAATTTTAACACTGATACAAATTTTGTTTTTAATGAACTAAAAACAAAGTCACCTGACAAAAACCACATACACCACATGTGAAGTATAAAAAAACATTGTGGATAAGTTAATAAACGGTGTTATTGTATACTGTAATTCATCGATATGACGATGTGTGAGCGTTTTTCATCGGCTATGCAAATATTAATTTATTGACAAACTGTAAATATAGTCAATAAAACAACGTTTTATGGAATTCTCCATGAAAGAATGAAAAAAGTAACTTGTACGGTAATACATTATTGCAATAGTAAAATATTTGATCTGGATGATGAATAGCCGGTTTTCTCAAGCTGAATACTATTATCTGAACTTATTGTTGGTTAATGATATTAATAGTAACTGTCATTTGAAAACAATATTTTTGTTTGTTAGACAGGTTTTTCTTTGTTAAGTTAAAGATGAAACGATATCATGACCGCAAATAGAATTGAACAAATTAATCTCTTTAGACGTAAAATGTTAAAAAATGTATTGAAATTATATACAGCATGTGTAAATACATATGTATATTTTTGTAAATACATAACTGACAATATTTGAAACTAATATTGCAGGGCATCGGCTTTTGACATGTTTCACAATAACATGCAAATGCATAATAAATGCATACGCCGAGTTGATCAAAATATTGTACAGTAGTTGCAAACTGCTGTCGTATTGCATTACAACTTAATGTCCTAGTAAACCAAAAGCTGCAAAGATACTGAAAAAAATATTGGATTTACTGCAATTATAATATTGTAATTTATTGTGCTAGTATCAAAGGCAACAAAGCTCAGAATGACAAACAAATTACGGCATCGATACTTGAAATGTGTCGTTTAAACATTTCTTGCTAACACGCAAAATTAGAAGACACCGTTTTACAGTGTATTAGTGTTTTTAAATATTATTTAATGCGGATAATTATTGTTTGATTAGGTATCCCGTAATAGAATAGTTATTTAAAAACGTGAAATGGCCCCGCCAGATACGGAAATGACTTCTCCGGTTATGTAAGACGCATCCTCTGTGCACAGAAAAGCCACTGGACCACTGACTTCATAGGCCTCACCAGATCTATTATTAATGAAATGTTAGTGAAGTAATTCCTTAATTAAAATTCTATATTTAACATTATAACTCAATTGATATACTCTAATTCAAAATATCACTACTTATTCTATCTTGTCACTGTATAAACTTACCTTTTCATATCTGTCATTTCACTTATAAAACATCGGACATGCTCGATGTCTTTAATCTTAAAATAATAAACAAGTTATAGTTTGGTAGAATACTTCAAGTTGCTTATAAGTTACCATATCGCCCATTTTCGTTTTAATAAGTCCTGGAGCAACGCAGTTAACGCGAATGTTGAAGGGAGCACATTCTCTAGATATCACTTTAGTTAGTGAAAGCAAAGCTGTTTTGACAATCGAGTAACACCCGATAAATGCTTTTGGAGTTAACCCTGCTACTGAGGAAATGTACACGATAGAGCCTCCACTAAACAATGCCAAGAAGATTATTATCTATTAGAAATTCCCAAATAATTCAATCTATTAACCCTCTTTTTTTCAAAATTGGAACAACTTCCTGTGTTAGTTGAAAAGTTGATTTTAGATTTAGTTGCATAGTTTTATCCCATACTTCTTCAGTAGTCTAAAGTTAAATTTCATTTAGTAATTATTGCTTGGTGATACCAGTTGTATATGGAATGTCAACCTCTAACACTGGGCCAATAAATGGGTTTACACCGGCATTACAAATTACTATGTCTATTCCTCCAAATTGAGATACTGCCTACAACAACAAAAAAGTGATTAAATTTTTAAAAAATCTATAAATTTATATGGAAATTTAGCTAAAACTTGCATATTGCAGAAGTTTTTCGCGGTCTTCTTTTTTTCCTGCATGACAAACAATTCCAGTGACTTCAGTCAAATTCTCCTGTTTTAGTCTTTCGATGGCCTTATCAACATTTACTTGTTTTCGGCTATTTATGATAACTCTAGCGCCTTCTTGTGCTAACTTTCTGGCAATGCCAAATCCGATTCTTTAAATGGGCAATAACTTTATTAGTAAATGTAATTTGACGGTGTGAAATTCGAGCATTAATACCCTTCGGTCGATGCAGTGACGATGGCGACTTTTCCATCTAATCTTTTGCTGACATTTAATGAAGTCCATCGAGTTGGTGTTTGCCAATAAGATCGATTAATCTTGGACAGCTTTATTAGTCGGAACGTGAACATCATACCACTTCTTAAACGATATACCTATAAATGATTAAGTTAACAGTACAATGATATAGTTACTTTATCTTGTATTTTATGGCAGCAGGTGTATTGCCAGCTGACATTTTATTCTAGCTCCAGTTAAAGTGAAACGTACAATTCCTTTTTATTTTTTTTTCTTCTGACATTCAAAAATTTTGTTTTGAAAGGTGATACTGACCCTGACATTACACCATCCTAGTTATGATACAGTATGTGGCTATCAAATAAATCTCAAACAATTATCTAATGTATTTTTAAAGGTTTATTATACTGTCTTTAGCAATCGTTTGAATTCTATTTTGTTCGGCTTTAAAAAAAAATGGCAAAATATTCTTTCAACGCCTTCCTTCGTTACCCAGATCCGCCCAATAATCATAGTTTTTGTGATTTCCTCTTAAATATAATAGATCGTTTAATGTACTACTCCCACCTAATATTTTTCCTTGAGGATAGTTACATTGCTATTAGTAAACATTTATTATCATTGTTATCTACTTAGTTATTAACGCAAGAATGCTGCAAAAATTTACTTAATCTGGGTATGCTGTTCATGATAGTAAATTTTATTTGAAAACAGTATTTTTTGTTTTTTAGACAGGAGATTTTTCAGTGTTAAGTTAAAGTTGAGACAATATCATGACCGCAAATAGAATTGAAAAAATTAATCTCTGTAGACCTAAAATATTAAAAAACTTTCTTGAAACTATTGTGTAAATACATAGCTATCGACATTTGACAAGAATATTAATTACATTTCGCCAGTTGGCAAATTTATATATGCCTATAAAAATATTTACTTCCAAACTGTAGTTGTATGGTATTGCAATACAATGTCCCAGTAAACTTGACATTGAACAACATACTGTAAGTTTATTTCCAAAAAAAATATCGTTTCATTATACATTAGATATAAAATTGTTCCCTTTATAACGCATTCACATAATGTAATTATTTAAATTTTTTGCTCAGTTATTCAATATTGAGCTTCTATTATCCATCAGAAATTCACAACCAATAATTACAGGTCAGGGGGAACATTCACATTCCAGAACACTTTTGAAAATACATTTCTAACAAAACTAAATTTAACTAGAAAGATAACCGGGCATAATGCAGAAACTTAACTAAAAAAATAAATCTAGATTGTATGATATGCAAATTTTTATTTAATCTAAGATTTGTTTAGATCTTTAATCATCTGTCCAGCTGCCTCGAGAGTTTCGTTTTTCTGTAATTATGATTTTCAGAAGTTAGATTATTGAAAAATGATGTAACATACATTGTACAATATTAGACAAAATTTTAAGTACCTTAAAGAAGCATATTCGTATATAGTTTTCTGCCAAGGTTTTATGTTCAGAGCTATAAAAGGCTGAAGGTGGAATGGCTGCCAACTTCTTTTCTTTAATCATCCATTTACAGAATTTATGATCTCTGGTTTTATTTCCAGCTTCTTCAATCACATTTAATTTCGAAGCTATAATAGCAATTTTGTCAATGAAAAATTTACATTACCGTAATGGTAAAGCAAATTTAAACATTACCTAAGCCACTGTAATCTGCTAAAATAAAATAACCACCTTCTGGAACTACAGGGTATAATCCAGCATCTGATAAAGCTTTAACTATGTAATCTCTTTTTTCCACTAATTCCACAGGCAGCGAATTAAAATAACATTCCGGGGAATCCAGTTGATCAATCTCAGTCTCAAAACCGACAGCTACCGCTTCCTAATATCACACATTTGGTTACACTTACATTACAAGTTGGCGTTGAGAAAACCGTATACTTACTTGGATTGGTACAGATACACAGTTAACAAAATTGTCATGAATCATATGAAGATTCTTTAATAGATAACTAGGCCCGTATGCCCATCCTACCTGCATATAAACAAAAAATGTTAAAACAAACAGTTTTGTCAAATCCAGACATTAGTTCCATCGATTACATACCTTCCAACCTGTCACACTGAATGTTTTCCCAGCGCTTCCTATCGTTATTGTTCGCTCCCACATACCAGGCAACGTTGCTAAATCACAATAACAATTATAAATACAAATTCTTAGTTTTTTAACGATTTGTAATACCAATTCGGATGTGTTTTAGTTGATCATAGATCATCCACTCGTACACTTCATCACTTATTACGAGAACATCCCATTTTTTAGCCAATTCAGCTATCTTTTCCAACTCTTCAAGTTTAAATACCTATTGAACATTACAAATTTATTGAACTTGAAGAAAAAATACTCATTAAATAACAGTTTACTTTTCCTAAGGGATTGTTAGGTGTGTTTAAAATGATAGCCTTGGTTTTCTCGTTAAATTTACTGCTAAGTTCGTCATAATCTAAAACCCAATCTCCACTCGATGTTATTTCACCATTTTTGGCCTATAATAATGAAAATAAAATTAATAACATACAGTATTATGTGTGTGAAGTAATATTACAGGTCTAAGCGGTATAAAAACGGGAATTCCTTCGGCCATTTTAATCATAGGTTCATAACAATCAAAAAACGGTTCGATAACGATAACTTCATCACCAGGATTAATGTTGCCCATAATCGCACAGTATAAAGCTTGATATGCTCCTACGGTGATCAATGTTTCGTTTAAAGGATCAATCTCACGCTGAATTAACTTTGAGTATAGTTTGGCCAGAATATTCACAAGACGTTTATGGCCCTAGAATTAAATTTACAAAAAGAATCAAAAGAAGCAGCTTAGGAAGTTCAGTACTGGACTGTACATTTTGTAGTCAAAAAACAAATCCACATTCTTTCAGTTAAAGCATTCTGAGATATCAATTAACTGACAGAAATAATACAGTACTTTTAGTTATAAATAGGCAAGTTATGTTTACATAGACTTGAGTGTACTGGTTTACTCCTACAGATTTGGCTTTCATCGCGTTGATAACTGCTTGGCTAACATATTCAGGTGGTGCTGTATCAGGAAAACCTTGCCCAAGATTCACCGGTTTATACTCCAAAGCTAGTTTATTAAATTCGACCCTTTTTATTACAATAAAGAAATGGTTACGGTTAGACGACGATGTCAAGGTTAAGTTGATATTTTTACCAGATATTTTCTTCGGTATCTTTAATCCTATTTGCAGGCCCTAACTTTGTTGACATTTTGACAATGCTCTGTTCATTAAAAGCAGAAGCTTTTGAACATTTGAGTTATTAACGACCAACCAAATGATTGATTACACTCGCTGTGTACAGTACATACCGTGTGTGATCCTGAAAGCGGCGTTATGTTTAGAAATTGAATTCCTTCCAAGTTTTTCCTTTGAACTATTCTAATTGCTCTTCCTATAATGAATCTCTGCATTTAGTTTACTTGTTGAATGCTGTTAAATTAATGCATTTTTGTGATTAATACATTAGCTTGTTAATACAGTATACCGGTACCTATGAATGTGTTTTGCTTTACTTTCTATCACAGCAGATGTTGAGTTACATTTTAACCATTGCCAACTTTGGGTTTGAATATAATAACAAAATAATTAAAAAAGCTAATAATATGAATGACTATCGTTTAGTACAATATCGGTTGTATACTTGCCTAAATTAATAATCACGGGAAATATATCCTTGACCAGAAACAAACCAGGAATCACACGTAACAAGTTTACGACAAGGTCAAGTGGAATGACACTAATGTAGGATTGATATTCTTATTTATAAATTGGAGAGTAAGATTGTAAGATTGTATATACTGTAGATACCAAAGCAGCTTCGGTTAATATTGAAAATACGGTATTGATTACCGGTACATTGTGAACGTACATGTATACAGTATTAAATTTATTAATTTTATCCGATCGTTTAATTAAGTCAGCCATTGCCATTAAAAAGTCTGATTAGATATCTTAATATTTTCGGAGTCATAACGTTTCCTAAAATTAGAAATTATATTACAATAACATTTAAAAAAAAGTTTAACAGATTATTTTGTAACATATAAGTTTATTTACTGTATACCGTTTATTCATTTATTAAAATATAAAATAAGCGTTAAAGAGAAGAATTTAAAGAAAGCAACATGTTCTGTACTTCTAAAATTATATACAGTATATTTCATTCGCATTTGGATGATCACAACTTCATTACATGTACAGTATTATGAATTCCTGTTCAGCAGAGCGCAACCCATTTTCTTTTATAAAAAATAAAGATGACAACCCAAACATAAGAAATAGCAAATAAAATAACATTTTTTCTTATTTTTGAAAATGACATTGCTTCTGGTCATGATGTTTCTGTATTCATAGAATTTTATTATTATATAATATTTAAATATTTATAAGCAAATAGATATAGCATAGCGTTGGTATTATAACAAATATGATTTTTAAAACACTTTGATAGCTATTTAAATGCAGTTTATCATTAAAATTCAGTTTGATGAATGCTTGAAATACCGTAATTACTGTATAATTTTATAAATGATACAAATCCACGTTTTAATTACTTGTAAAATAAGCCACAATAACTAACTTAGAAGAAGTTGATTTAAATACATAGTAGAACTTAGGTATCTTTTAGACATCATCGGTTTTACAGGAATTGAATTTTATAGGTCTTTAATAATTTTCCCAGCAGCTTCAAGTGTTTCATTTTTCTGTAATTGTTTTAAAAAACATGCTTAAACTCAGTTTATGATTATGAATAGTTAGTCAAATTGTATTACAGTACCTTAAAGAAACATATTCGGATAAAATTTTCTGCTAAATGTTTATGGTCATGGGAAAAAAAGGATGATGCTGGAATTGCTGCAATTCGTTTCTCTTTCATCAACCATTTACAAAAGATGTAATCTTTTGATTTATTGCCTTCTTCTTCGTTAAAATTTACTTTTGATGCTTTGAAACATTAAAAATAACTGTAAACTAGATTAATGAAGAAAAATAATTGACTTTGAATACGTTTACCTAAATTGCTATAGTCGGCTAAAACCAAGTAACCACCTTCTGGTATTACTGGATAGTAGCCAGCATCGGTTAAAACTTGTACAATGTAGTTCCTCTTTACTACCAATTCAGCTGGCAAAGAATTAAAATAGCATTCAGGTGAATCTATTTGATCAATCTCAGTTTCAAAGCCAATTGCTACGGCTTCCTAAAAGTCAAATATGATTTAGATAAAGGTAAATTATACTGCATATCGATTTTCTAAGTATTTTACCTGAAATGGGACTGCTACACAGTTAACAAAAATGTCATGAATCATGTGAAGATTTTTCATCAGATGATTTGGTCCATATGCCCATCCCACCTGCAGAAAAATATTGAAAATTAATATGCGACTGCAGTTTCTGTAATTTTCAAATTTAAACTACGTTAGTTAGAAATAACAGCAAAGTTAATGCGATTCAAGACTTTTAGTACTGACTTGAAATCATTTTTAGATATAAAGGATAACCTAAATTATGTTTGCAATTGTCGTTTTTTACCTTCCATCCTGTCACACTAAATGTTTTTCCAGCACTTCCAATTGTTATTGTTCGCTCCCACATACCAGGTATTGTAGCTGTAAAAATTATAAGATTTCATATTTAAATGTTAATATATTTTGTTTGTGGGTCATCTCAATTTAATTTTTTAATTTAGACCCTGAATACTCGAGGAAATGTTTCCCACAAAACTATAAAATATCGAAGTTTAATATTCCATACATATTTTGGTTATTTTTTGTTAACCGAAGTACAGTATAGCTGTTTTAAAGTTTTATAGTTTTTAGTTTTGGAATTTGCTTTAAACAACCATATTATTATACTGTAGTACCAAATCTAATGTGCTTTGTTTGATCGTAAACCATCCACTCGTACACTTCATCACTAATCACAAGCACATCCCATTTTTTAGCCAATTCAGCTATATTTTCCAACTCTTCAAGTTTATATACCTAGTGAAAATGGCCAATTCATAAAACCACACACATAAGGTCTAACATAATACATTAAGTGGATTTTAAGATTTTACTTTTCCTAAAGGATTATTTGGCGAATTTACAATTATTGCTTTTGTCTTTTCGGTAAATTTACTGCTAAGTTCATCATAATCCAGAATCCAATCTCCACTCGAAGTGATTTGGCCACTTTTTTTCTGCATAAAAAAAATCAATTGCAATGAATTTATTTGTATGTTAACTTAGTTTTGCAATTAAATATAACCGGTTTAAGCGGTATAAAGATGGGAATTGCTTCTGCCATTTTAACAATAGGCTCATAACAGTCAAAAAAGGGCTCAATTATGATCACTTCATCGCCAGGATTAACGTTGCCCAAAATAGTGCAGTACAAAGCCTGATATGCTCCTACAGTGATCAACGTTTCATTAACAGGATCAATTTCACGCTGAATTAACTTAGAGTATAACTTAGCCAGAACATTGACAAGGCGTCTATGACCCTAGAATGAAATCAAAAAAGTTCAATTGGTTTGATATTGAATGAGCAGTTTACACTCAATTAAAAGATATTAAATATGTTATGCAATTGACTGAAATTGCAATGGTCAAACATTTAATTCATCAAATTTTCAATGGTTAAACGAGGAATTAACTGAATTCGCAATGGATAGACATAGATTGGACTGAATTTTAAATGAAAAAACATGCACTTAACTAACACACATTTGTTTTTTTTCTTACATAGATTTGCGTGTATTGATGCACTTCGATGGATCCCGTTTGTAAAGCGTTGACCACTGCTTGGCAAACATAATTAGGCGGTGCTGTGTCTGGAAATCCCTGTCCAACATTCACTGGTTTGTATTTCAAAGCTAGTTTATTAAATTCAACCCTGTAAAATATTGTTAAAAACGAAATCGTTATTGCACATTCGGAAAGTTTTGATGGAATCATAAGATTGCGGTGCTTACCAGATATTTTCTTCGGTGTCTTTAATCCGATTTGCGGGTAGTAACTTTGATGTCATTTTGACGATGCTTTAATATGTTCAAAGTGAAACTTTATAAACATTTGAGTAACATCTGCTGACTTTATGTATTATATACTCCTAAGTGACACTGAAAGGTGTGTTATGTTTAAAAGTTGTAATTCTGCCAAAAAGTTTTCTTAAGTTTTTCTAATTACCGTACAATCTCATATAATTCTGGCGATTCTTAAAATAATTACTTGTTCAAATCTATTTTAATAATAAATAAGTTATGAAATCTTTCAGACAACATTTCTAACTCCAAACTGTCTTTATTTTACATGTACTTCAATTAATTTTTATTTCAAATCAGTTAGTTGTTATTATTTTTTATAAAGAATTCACAGAACAGCTGTTTTATAACATTATAACTTACTTTATTGAAATTACACAGTCAGTCATTATTTACACCAATTTCTTAACATCAATTTTTTAATAACATCATTTACATAGAAAAATTAGAAAAAAATAATCATATTGATATAATCAGTACACAACTTCAATGAAATGCAATATCTATTAGCGCATATGGAAATCAATTTGAGTTCTGTATTTAAAAACGAATTATACACCCTTAAAAAACGATAAAAAAGTATAATTTAAGTACACTAAACAAAATTGAATTTATAAAATTCGATTAAGTCATATATGATTAGTGTACGTTTTACATTAAATTTCTTGGTTATGACGTCTATAAATGCATATTGAACAATTAGATTATCCAAATAGATGAAAATTGTATTATGTCGCTTCACGGAGCAAAATTTCTTAGTATATCTGGTACTGTATGTTCTTTCTATAGCTATTGACATCAAAGTAGGAGACGGAAATAGAGATTCACTAAGCCGCTTATAATACTAGTGTGTGGTGGTTTTATCTACTCAAACATTTTATTAATGATTTTGCACTTAAAAGCGGCTCGAGAATTTTTTGACATGACTATTTTGCCAAATATTACAGTTATAATACCGTTGTGCAATAGGTGCAGTAATGCATACAATAACTTGCTCTGTGCACTGAATCTCTATGGAGCGTTTTGGTTTTTATGATTTATGAACAGGGCAGATTATACCGTACACTTTACGTGGAAAATTTGAGCATCACGCCACATTTTAGAATTTTTTTTTAACCTATTCGGTTTTAGAACATGCTGGTGTTAATACTTAGTACGATGTTGAAATAAGTTAAAAGGACATTTTCATGCAACATGATCCCATGGTTTATTTGGGTTTGAAGTATTTAATATATGGAAGTAATCCTAGTAGAATATTAGAGACAAATTGAATGTTTTAATACGACTTCCAATATTATCATTAATTTATTATGTAGTTATAACTTCATAAATTAATATCTGAAGCTGACAAGCAACTTTTAACTCATCCGCAATGCAATGTGAAAGTACCATTATTTTTTTTAGTTTTGACATTGAAACCTTAAACATTTTATTAGTTACCGTATTTTAATTAAATAATATAAGAAAAATAAGAGTGTAAGACTTGAGTTTTATTTAAGAATATATTAATTTTAATAAATTATTATTAAACTTTAACAAAGACAACTTATTTTGATAATGAGTTATATTAAATTATTTATGAATTAATTTGTAGACATATGAATAATGAAAGTATTTAAATACGAATAAATTAATGTTTCAATAAATAAATAGAAATGCAGTCATTAACTTTTTTTTTAAAATAACGGGGTGTTTTTTTGTAGATTGAAAGTGATGAATAAACCAAATACATTTAAGCATCGCTGATGCCAAAGTATTATTTTAGGGTCTTAAAATGTATGCATTGATTGTTTATACTTTTACAGTTAAGTTATTATACAATATTCGCATTTAAGATAAGTTTCGGCCACTTTTTTTTTCATTCTTTAAGTCACTTGTATTGCTTTTTTTGACTTGTAAATATTTTTAGCTATTTTTTATTTTATGAATGAGTTTTGTACGGTTTTTAAAAATAATTTAGAGAGTATTTTCTAATTTGTTTTTGGATTTTCACATTCTAGTTCGTACATATTTTGCTCATTTTTGCAAAATAGATGATACATTGATGGTACACTTATAATTAGAGCATTGTTTTCATTTACTTTGGTATTTTTAGTTTTTAACATTGTTTGTGCAGGATTAAAGGAATTTATAATCAGTTTATTTAATACAGTATAATATTATCTTTGCTAAACAATGTTTCATTAATCGATTTCTTTGGATGCTATGGTATTCATATATTAGTTTTTTTTATTTAATCGTATACTCACATCTCAATGAAAGAGCTTTAACATTTTGATAATAAATCAGTGCTATGAACACAGGAAGTCTCATTAACGCTACATAATGTTATTACTTTGAGCAAAATGATGAGTCTGAATTTATTTATTTTTTGTCAATTACTTTGCAAATCAGACTGCATTTCCTCTTACTTTACTCGAGTTCATTGAATCGAGCTCCAAGCTACTTACACTGTGAAGACTTCTATTGATACTACTACCTGAATGGCTGTCTGATCTATATCGATTGGAACTGCTATCAGAATTATTAAAATCCCAACGTAAAGTTCGTAGAAATGCCGTGCGGAATTCGTTGTTGAGCAAACCGTAAATGCATGGATTTATAAAGGAGTTAATGTAACCCAGCCATGTAATTCCGGATCTGATTTCATATGGCAAATTACAGGCTGAGCTTGAACAAAATGGCAATATTAAATACATGAGGAAAAAGGGCAGCCAGCAGAAACAAAACGCTCCCATTATTATTCCAAGTGTTTTAATGGCTTTTGTATCCGAATGGACTTTTTTGGAATGCCTTTTAAATCTTCTTTGTTCCAATTTGCTACTATGATGAATTGTCCTTTCCATTCGCTTAATTTCTTTTGACTGACGCTGGGCAATCACTAATATTTTGGCGTAAATGTAAAACATAATTGGCGATGGTAAATAAAATGATGTAGCCGATGAAATGACGGCGTAAACTTTGTTTACATTGAGTGAGCAATGCTCTGTGACGGTGTACAGGTCAGACATTGATCCGTCAGAGTACCAGCCGAGCATGATGGGGACAAACGATATGGCTGCGCTGCAAATCCAAGCGGATATTATCAGATAAATTCCTCGACGTCTTGACATAAGTATTTTGTAGCGAAGTGGATTGGTAATTGCCATGAAACGGTCTAATGCGATTATACATAGATGCAGAATGGATGCGGTGCAAGCCATTACGTCGCACGAAATCCAAATGTGGCAGAATATGGGACCGAAATTCCAGCTCCGCATTAGATCATAAATGAGGAGGTATGGCATTACTAAGACGGCGACCGTTATATCGGCCACTGCAAGGCTGGCCATTAACATGTTGGTCACACTTCGTAAACGGCGAAATATGCACACGGCAAGGACCAGCATAACATTTCCTACAGCACAAAAAAAATAAATAAATCAAAAATACTCAGTTATGAAGTTAAGTGTATACAAACAGTGAAATTGGAAAATTGGATTATAGACTTTATCAAGTCGCTTGTGACTTGTCGTTTTAGTTTCGAGACGCTAATCCTAATAGTTGTTAATTATATTTTCTATACAATGTAAACGTGACACGGTTTAAGTGCGGCAGTGCATAAGTCGAAATGCTGTCCAATTAATTACTTAATTAGAAAAGAGAATGGGCATCGAGATTGTAGTGGTGTGTCGTTTCTATTATCCTAACAAAGACAATTAATTCATGCCATGAAAAAAAACTAAATGAGTCCACAAAGGTTAATTAGTGTCTGCCATATCTTAGTGTATAAATCTAATGATAGTAATGAAATATGAAACATTAGATGTACTGCATTTAATTTAATTTTTAATTCCATTAATTAAATGTCAAGTGTATATCAAATTGAAAAGTAACGGGCGTAGGTTTACTTTATTAAGTTATTTTCTCATTGAATATTTAAATGAAATGAAAGCTTTCAGAACGACATTGAGGTTAAATTTAGTGTTATAAATTGGCGATTATACGTACAATATGGATATTTAGATGTCATTGATCAATTTCACACTAGGATGCCATGGAAACAGGAAGTGAATTCATACGTGAGCGTTACAGTTAATTGGTGAACATCCGACATTTCTCAATAACGTAAATAAATGCTACGTTTGCAGTTTTTAATATTTACATATTTTGCATTGCTTGTAATTTGATAATCCAATTTTCAAAACTGATTTCCAATTATAAATCGTACCGTAATTGTAATGACTGTGGTTTTGCCATGCACTACGGTTATTATTAGCAACGTTTCTTAACGTATATTTATATGAATGACAGCAAAATATTTTTAAATTTATGAC
>JAAFCF010005748.1:10253894-10298143 GCA_013389785.1 Helicorthomorpha holstii | reverse complement strand
AACGTATATTTATATGAATGACAGCAAAATATTTTTAAATTTATGACTTTAAGTGAAAAATTACGTTGTGTCGTGACCGACGTATTCATTGCCAAGTATGCAATGAGTAAGATTAATGAAGTTTATTTGAATCGTCTTCTTTTATTTTTATTATTAGCACAACTTAAGATTTTTTGTTATAAGTACTTGAAAAGTAATTTTAGAGCTTAATCAACAGACTTTAATTAATTTTGAAGTTTTTTCTTTGTAAGTGCTAGTTAAGTACATGTACTGTACGAAGCTTAAGAATTCAAATTAATTTTGGAACTTTTAAGCATTAACAAATATGTTTGTAGAGTTTGCTATTGTTAGTTTTAATTGGAAAAAATGATTAAAGGATTTAGAGTTTAATTTACTATATTTTGAAAGAGGAATTATCATTAAAATTATGTTGTCATTTAATGTAGCATACCGGTATATTCTTTAATTATTATTATTTTGTGAGAGCTAAGCTGGTGTCTGGGGAAATACAGTAAATGAATGGCAAATATGACCTTTGAAATTTTCAGATTTATGAAAAACATTCTTGGTTTGATTTACCATTTGGCCATATCGGATACCTTTGGAATTTTATTATTGAAATTTTTTTGTGGCATGTAGTTAGGAAACATCAGTATCAAGATTCCAGAATTTAATATACTGTATAACAGAGGCTAAACTGGTGCTAGGAAAAATGTTTTTTAGGTTTTTTTAAAAAAAATTCTGCATCAAAAAGTGTAATGTTTAAACTTTATATGCGGCATATTAATATTTATGAACTGGACAGATGTTTCTGATCACTGGCGTTCTCTTAAACTCTTCAATAATTTGTTCAGCAACATTTAACGTAGAAGAAAAAGTCTAAGAACAGTACTTTAAGAATACAAACTAAAACATTGACATTTCGCACCTAACAAATATGAAATGCTGAAATTTCTGACAAGCCGAAAAGTAACCGGTACATAATTATGGGTCACTGAAACATTTGATTTATGAAACGATTTAACCAAAACACGTAACATTTTTTTTTGCAACTGTTATGCACACTACTTTTATGTAGTACATCGCTTGTACGTGATAAAAATGGGAAACATTTGAAACCGATTTTGGCTTTACTGTATTTCTTTGACACCAGATTAAGTTATTTATCTCTAAATGCGCGTCATGTTTGAAGCTGATGGATTTAATTTTTAACATTACTCAGTTAACTCTTTAATGATTTATAACTAAAATTAAATAATAAAGTTGCCCTATAAGTAAATTTAATTTTTGGTTTGATTTTTGTCTGAAATAAATGTCAGTAGTATTTGTGGATTATTTAACTCTTCGTTTTCTTGTTAAAAAAGCATCAGATATAACCAATTGCGGTAAAAACTTTCTCACGATGGATTTCGATTCTTTTAGCTGAAATGAATTGCAATTTTGAATTTACAGTACAGTGAATAAAGGTTTGCTATTCGATTTTGTTTCGATTTTGTTGATTACACTCAGCTAAAGTATGTGAAAAAAAAATCAATCAAAACTGTGATATATATTTTTCTTCTTCTTTTGAAAGAAGAGCGTTATATTATTTATTTGAAGGGAGTTTTAGGTTAGAAAGTCAGACACTCAATAATCATTTTTTATTGAAAAGCCGCTTTATATAAGAGAGAAGAAATTGTTGATTTTCTAGCATTTCTTTTTTCACCTCAATTCGTTTCTCACCGATCGAACTTTTAAGTTACTGTAAAAACCGAAACTTTAAACACAATTTATCAAATCTAAAGACTAGAATTTAATTTAGTGTGGCAGCTCTAACTTTTGAAAGGGATTTACAGTATAAAATTCAACTTTTATTTAAACGACTCAAGTCACATAATGAAATCGAAACTTGGAAATGTAAGTTTATTTTCTTTAAGATTTCGTAAGATTCCTATAGGTTTAATTGTATGCAAGAATGTAGACTCAATTAAAATGGATGCGATTGTACTCTAATTATTACTTTGCAATAATGTGTCATATATAGAAGGAACTGTGCTTTAATGTTTGTTGTTTTATTGGTTTGGCATTTGAAGTTATTGTAACATCATTTTTTTGTAATTAGAGAATTTAATTGTGCTTGATTAAAAAAGATATACTGTTCCATAATACATGGCATATCCAATAATCCATCCCCAGTGCCATAGGCTTTAACATATTAGCTTACTAGACCATAATAATTAATGTTGTGAAATTTGATTATTAAAATGAGTACATAATATACACAAAATATTAATGGGATACATCGATTTTTTTTACTGTTTAAATTATTTGATAATTTTAATCACTTAATTTGGTGGCTTTAATCTATTTCAATTTTATCGTTATTCATCATTGACCATGTTTCAATTTTATCCTGAAAGATTCCTTTGGGAAATTTCATTATTTTTTTATTTCTAAAATAAAATTTTTTAACTTCGATTCATTATACCATATACAGTACATAACGGTATAAGTTACATACAGTATATTGTAATAGAGTAATAACGATGTAACACAGTGAGATTCGTAGCAGATATTCAGTTATCTTAGAAGAAAGTACAGTAATTGATTCGGGTATACAGGATGTATATGGTTAAATGTGTATATGTGTAATACAGGATGTGTTTATGGTTGTTTAGACTTGAGTTATCCTATTAAGTGTCAGTAAATGAGCTTTCAATTAGGTTAGTATCAGTTAAGTAAAAAAAAAAGTTGAAGATGCTTGAAGAGAAAATTACAGATCTGCAATAAAGCGAGCGAGCTAACTTAGCTTACTGTATAGAAAATCTCACGCAACACTAGACTTTCTATATGAAAGCATCCGTTCAAGTATCGACTTCTTCATTATATGAATTGATTTAATAAAACTGTCACAACTCAGATGATTGCTTCCAATACATTATCACTCAAGCCCAGAACTACAGCAACTTTGTGAACCTCTTACAATTTGTCACTAAAAGAATAAATTGTCAAGACGCAATTTGAACTGAAATCATAAAAACCAAGTTTAGAAAATGATATAAGGCTTTTTCTATTTATTTTTATAAAAATACTATTATTCCCTCTGGGTTAAAGTTGAAAGTCATTTCGCGCGAGTTGTTATTAGATTTTTGAAGGCGGTATATTTGGTCATGCTCTTCAGAATATACTGAACTTGTATAATTATAAAGCTGAATTATTGACGTACAATTTGGTTAATTAGCGCTTACGGTCAATTAGCGATTAAGGACTGCTTCGACGCTATTGTCAAAATCAACAGATGTTCATTGATGGTTTGTGTGCTTTTCAGAAAGTTGTTGGTGGATTTATTAAAGTTTATTTGAACTTTTATGACATCTGTTTGGAAAATATGACATTTTGAAAGGAGAAAATAACTGGTGATGACGTCATTAAGACAGCTAGCGATTGCTTCCATCAGCAATTTTCTCACATTCTCCAATTTAGAATCCATTAAGTGCGGTCGTCAATACAAGTACAAGTTTGTGCAATGTGCATCTGACACGAAGTTTTGTAACATAGTCCAATTACGATTTCGATCACTCTCAAACCTAACAAATTGCACAGTATTATTGTATAATAATAATAATAACAGTGTCCAGCATGCTGTAATTATAATTTCAAATTAATAACGTAAAATTATTACTCTATATTATAGTTTTAATTGTGGATTTTTGATAATGAAAGTAATACCGACTCAGAATTGTGCATTTCAGTATTTGACATTTAAATTAAACTTGTTGAATTTTTTTCTGGACTTGTCGTTGACGTCATTTTGACTTTAAAATCATCTTGTGGTACTTGAATGGGCAATTGCATGCTCTCTTGAAATAAATTGGTTTTCATTATTGCCGTACAAAACTGAGCACAATAGCGATTGATGATTAGTATTTTCATTAGCTGAACGGATTTCTTTTATACGCAGATGTTCACATTTATTCATGGTCTTTTGTTTCTTGGATTTTCACCGTTTCATTCAATTGTAAAAGTCTAGTATAGTAATTGAAATTTGGTGGAAATCGATGTCACTCAAGCGTTAATATTGACGTTGAGAATGTTAATTACTAACGTAACATGAGAAAAAAAAGAAAACTCTGCCGCCAACTTAGCTCAAATGCCGTGAATACAGAGCAACTAAGCGCAGAATTGATTAAAGAAATTATTATGCTCTTTTATCAGAAGTTCCAAGAAAGAAACGGTTAAGAACTTTATGATCAATAGTTAAGTTCTTGAGTTTCTTTCAACAAGTATTACGTTCTCGACATCTTTTTATTTAGTTTTTTTTTTTTTTTTTTTTTTTTGGCGAAATATTTTGACTGTTATTATTTTTCTTCGTCTCACTGTATTCACAATAGCCATAATATTAGTGAACAGTGGAAAACCGACACTCCATTGGGAATTTATTGCGTAGCACATTAAATAAGACAGGAGCTTTGTTGTTATTAAAGTCCTAAGGGATTTGTGAAATTGGGTTTTTTACGCAAAACTCACGTTATTCACGTACTTGTACAAGTAACAAACATTTTGGCTGCTCAATTTGTGCGTTTTGTTATTGAAGTTGCGGCTTGTATTTGGTTTGATCTCTAGACATGGACTTGACAGAAAGAAAAGTAGTTTGATAAATAAAGCCAAAGTAACCAGGAAACAGTAATCGGTTAGGTATACCAACTTATATTACAGTATATAGAATTTTCACAATAGTATCATATAATAGTCAACTATATTAGTGTATTTATTCAATTGTTTCATCAAACTAACTTACGTAATTCACGTTTTGATTGTTTACTTATACAGCTATTAAGGATTACAGTAATTCTTACTAAATTGAGATTTTTTTTTGGAAAAGTTTATTATTTTTTAACCTGGTTCATATTTTTTATCTAACGTCGTTCAAGACGTAGAAAAATCTTAATAAAAATCTAAATAAGCTTCTTAAATATTTGCATTAAACAATTAGACATTGTGAATTGTTTTTAAAGTTTTTTTTAGATTTCGTTTTTAATGCAACAATCGATTGTTAATTTCCTGTGTCAAACTAAACGGATTTCCTATTCGTAGCATAATAATTCTACTATCTCAGAACAGTATGCAATGTACTCCAACACATCGACAATGCATATACTTATTGACAGATGGAGTGACAATTTGATTTTTTAACGTCGATGCAACTTCCTACAGTATTGCATTTCCTTATCAAAATTTGCGAACGACGTTTTTGTTGCAAGCACACAATTCTTGAAATTCCGATCAAACGTTTAAAAGTATAATGGATTTGCAAATGTTCACAACATCTTGTTTTTTATTGTCCACATTAAGAATTTATGGCTATATATTTTATTCTAACAAATTTTTATATGTCTGCGATCATGCAATATAAACAGAAAGTCGATAGAAACTTGATATGAACTATAATTTATTGCCATTTTGTGTGTTTTATCATTATTGAGTTTCAAACGGGCAACAGGAACGGTTAACTTAAGTTATCATTAACAGCTTGTGTGTGTTTTTGTGTTGTTGTGATTTTAGCATTCACATGACATGGCCAAAAATGATAACTAAGAAATTGTCGGTAATAAAGGAAATTGTTTTTACCTATGACAGTGACCAGAATGAGCAATCCGCATAAAATGCTTCCAAATATCCTATAACTGACAGATGTAATTAAATCCGATTGACGGACGTAAACTGATTCCGGATTAATCGGCACTGAGATATTGGTAAGGTGAGACCTTGGCAAATCCATTGATACGTTTACACTGTCATTTTGATTGCTCGGCCATAACGTTGCAGTCGATGCATTGATGAAAATAGGAAAATCTGAAATCCAATTCAATGAGTTTGTCATGTCGACCGATAGATCTGTGACAAACAAATTTTGTTGCCACCCACTTTGGTTTGTGACCATTGTCATTTTATGATGACGTCATTATAGTCATCGTCTTGGCTTCCTTGATATTACAGCATCTTTTCAATACGGAACGGTTGGCCGGCTTAACACACGACGATTTGAATTTAATATATGCAGCAGTTGGGATGAATGTCGGCGGCACCCATATTCTTATACTTTACATATAAAAAGCCTAAAGCAATGGAAAGAAAACGATGAATTATACAGATATTGTGAGACCACCTCAAAGCGAACATAAACTGAAAGAAAATTGGATATGTGTGCAGTGCTGATCGAATTTCTTTTTATTATTATTTTGTCATACACTGTTTACTAACAAGAAACTCCCCCGCTTCTAAATATAAATATCAATGGGATGTAAATACAGTACTAAACAGCACTCAACAGTAATTCAACTTCAATGACAAATTGATGATATTAGGAAATCTATCCATAGTATAAGTATGGAAAAATTGCACTTTATATGAATGTAATTTTTTCGTCAATTGGATACTCACAGCAAAATACACTATACTGTAGTATCGCATGGCAACATTTGATACATGTAACTTATAAGCAGCATGTCATATCTAATTCTTTGTTGAAGTACCAGTATCTTGTGAGCGCATTCTACTATAAAATATTTGACTTTATTTTTAAGTGTTTTTATATTTGCATATTACAATGCTGTTTGATATGATAACGTTTCAAGTTTAAAATAAAGTCAGTAGATACAATGTTTATACAAATTTGTTATTGTGCAAATTGTAACAGGTGAACGACAAAAAAGTACTGTAATTTAAAATTTGAAAATTTAAAGTTGATTGGAAATATTTTGCTTAAGTTAATATTGTAACTTGAAAGTTATATGCACATGAAAACAGTTTGACATTGCAAAACTATACCGGTACATTTCTTTTTTAGTTAGCACAGTTGGAATCCAAAATAAACACCGTATATTTTGCACATTAATACGTGTACTTTTTTTTTATTAATATCTAATGAGTCATGACTAATGGAATTTAATCATGTATCGGTAGATTTATACAGTATAAGTTACTGTATATCTGTATGATCGTACACCAATTTAGTTCCACTAAAAATCAAATGGTTGTTTCATTATTAATTTCAATGTTTATCGATTCGTTTTGAACGAGCATCATCATCTTGTCATTTGCAAAAAAAAGTATGCGATATTAGAATTAATGAAACATATGCGATAAAATATACTGCAAGTAAATTAATAAGTTAATTTAAATTGAGTTTGCTTGAGTGTAAATACTAAATATATGGAATTTCTCAAATTGATTGCATTCATTACGATAAAAGTTTTTTTTACATCTGTATGCAAAAAATTATCACCGCGTTTGTTATCAACTTATTTCAGTACATACTGTAATTAGTTGTTAGTATTACTAAGTGTTTCACAAATTTTATACAATATTTCAAACTTGTATTTTATAAGGTAATTATTATAAGTTAACGATCGCAAGGACATAATTTTAGATCCAACATTATTTTGTTGATTTTTATCTATCAAGTACAGTAGTTTGTGAGAAAAACAAGTGTACAACAGTGCCCGCGATATCTTAATTGCAATTGCAACTGTCATTACAAAACAACTTCTGAAACTTAAAATATTTTTTTCATTCCAGTTTTACATTAAAATCGTCTTAAGTATAAAATGAAGGGGGGGGAAAGTGACGTTGTAATTAAGTTTGGAAAAAGCATGCACTTTGAATTTAATGAATACTATAAAGTTACCTGATATTACACGTATGTTGTTGTGACATTGATGCCATTTCGATCAGTGATTTTTCTTCTGATACTGGATTGAGTATTGCAACCTGTTGTCAATTATTAAGCCATCGACTCATTCATAAGTTGCATTGCACGATGATAGCGACTTTGTAAGAGCGACATTGGAGCAACAGTCGAGCGATTTACAACTTTTCCACTTTTACAGTATATTGAGTGTACAGTAGTAGAAAATAAGATGAAAAAAAATGATTTGATATTAAAACATACAGTATAACCACATTAAATGAAAAAGTGCGCTAAATATTCTAATTTGACGAATATTTTGTTTGCCATTAAAATTCAATCACCCAAAAAGAAATTGATGGATGCAAACAAAATTGTTGACGTCGTCACTTCTTAAAACGATTTCATAACTCCTTTTAACACCCCATCTGAACATTTTTCTTCTTTATAAAATAATACTTGTACACAGGCGTCGAATCCACATGTACAGTACAGTGAGTTATATGCGAGATGCGACAGTTTTAAGATCACCATGACAACCGCATCCATTTATAATAATATCTCTCCTACCGCTATAGCTACTCCTCTGCCTCCTTCTCCTGCTTTAGGATTTTTCCTATGGGTAACGAAACACAGTCTCTTATTAACAGGATACGCTTCATCGCCGTAATGTTACATTAGTAATCAAGGCATTATGGAAAAGTGATTTTGCAATAACAAGTTTTAGAAAGAAAATTCTAAAAGAAATTTCGGGATAGAAACAGTAGTCGCGCCGTTTATATTGGATTACCAAATATGAAAATTAGATGTCATCTATTTTAGTTATTTTTTGAACATTTTATTTAGGTCTTTGGTAAAGTACACTAACTGCTATAAAAGTCAAATATATTTTTTTTGAACTTGGTTGAAGTAATATTAAGAGCTGCATCGTACGTTTACTTAACTATAAATATACATTAAGCGGATTTTGAAACGACTTATAGTTTTAGACTTAAGAACCTTTTCTTAAAAGAACTTTGAAAAATATTTTTTTCTTTTTGTTTGCTATTAATTTTTTTTAAGTAGTTTTTTTTGGTGAAAAACAAATTACTATTGAAACTTAAACAATTATTACTGTTCGAATTTTGAAGAAATTGTTAGTGATGCTCCAGCATTTCTGTCAATATTCAATGTTTACGTTTAAGACTGTTTCATAGCAACGTAAAGCCAGATTGAAATTGCAACCGAGCGTTTAATCGAATGCATTTTACTCGTAAAACTAAACAAACATCGTAAGTTATACATAATATGTCAAACTGAAATGGCTTAAAGAGATCTATTATAATGATTGGCATTTCAAGCACGAATATTATGTTTAAAAATTTAATAAACTAAATAATTGCTCATGGCAAGATGAGAAACCGAAGTTGCATTAGAATGCAACATTATTAAAAACTTGAAAGTTTTCATAAGCATTGACAATCATTATATAAAGTTGCAATAATTTTTATTCAGCTTCACTGTTTATCATAATCAACCAATCGTATACAGTATTAAATTACAAGTTCATAAATAATTTATCGGTTGTTATATTTACCAATAATACTCATCGTATCACTCACATTTCGTAATAGTTAAATTGCCTAGCAACGTCAAACTTTTGTGCAAAACAAATAACTGTCTATCCAAAGTGGATGGCACAGATGGTGAGCCAACTTGCCACCCAGGCATTTAAAGGGAATGGGGGTTGACGAATTAAAGTGGTTACATTTAAATTAATCTATTTTGCCAAAATGTTATGAAACTGCCTACTATGATTATCAAAAACCATGTACATTTTGCCACTTTTTTCTAGTTTTTTATCTGTGATTTTGGCTCAACTTATTTACGTAGACCGTCCACCATCCTCATCCACTGCCTGTTTTCAACTTCCTACTAAAGCCAGTAATCTTTCTCAGGTAAATATACATTCGAGTAAATATCATTTAGTTGATAAATGTTTGTAAGTCAATTTTGTTAGGCTTTAGGAAGTAAATATTTTTTGTACAAAAGTTTTTTACCTGATTGTGATTGTTGTTGGATGGAGTTTTTGCCGCAGTATACAAATGCCACATATGGAATAGCTGAATTTCATAATGGGTAGAAATATTTTTATTTTAACGATAATACTGTGCTATTCTAATAATGATATTGTATCAAACGAATTTTTCTTAACTAGAAATGACCGCAACATGAATAATATCAGTATGAAAGAGGTGGATCAAGGAATTTACGTCAGAGCAAATGTGCAATATCGTAAGCATTGAAATAAACGACATTCGTTAGAAAAATGATATCTTTTAAAAACAACTGTTTTGCATTTATAATAAAACTTTTAATAGCCCACGAAACTGATTTAGTTAGACTGTTGGATTACGATTATAACCCAGACAACGGATTTACTTGTATATACACATGCAACATGGATGGCTTCACCACTGAAGGTAAAAAATTATATTTTGAAATCTTACAAACCTATTGCATGGACATTTAGAATTGAGAATGAGCAAACATGCGTGAACAACTGTTATTGTACACAGATGGTACGTCGTTCATGCACTTTCACTGTGTAAAATGACGTCTAATTATAGACATGTTATTTTTTATTGAACGAATGTGGATTAGACATTTTATTGGATTCGTCGCCGCTTTCTATGTTACTTAAACTATAGTGTAGGTTGTAGACAATTTAGTGTAAAACATAAATAGCTTAAATATAAAGTATCCATGGTTTTTTTTAGTTTTGTATTCATTATTTTTACTTTACTAGCTATTTTTACAGTAATAATTTGTCTCACTAGCATCTATACTTGACTTCTTGAATATGAATATCTGATTGATATATTCATGATTTGTAGCGTGTATACGACTCAATATTTTACAGTGTTGTATAATCTATTCTTTTATTACAGTACTGTATTCATGTTACAAAAAATAAATTTCAGTATGATTATACAGTGTATATGATCATATACAGTAGCAATGTGAATCAGAATTAATGAAGTAAATTGAATTTCATGAGTTGACTGTAGAATGATACTATAAATAAGTCTTAAAAGTACAGTATTATGATTACAGGCACAAACATGGATACGATTACTAATGAACTTTTCAAAAAGTCGTTTTTGTCAACAGAATTAACAGTTTACAGTACCATAAGTCATAAAGTTTGGAAAAATTTGACATTCTATAATTAACAAGTTATCAAGAAAATAAATGAGTAATCAAAATAATGATTTGGGTTATGTCATACGTACAGTACATAAAAGGAGCTAGGAAAACTGTTTCTCGGTAAAATATAATATTAATTTAGTCCACTTGTATTTGATAAAGATTTCTTTGAGTTGATACACCATTCTGTATGCTTTGCGAAGCTTAATAAGGTCCACAAATATTTCTGGGAAAATGATGATTAAAATGCATTCTAGACAATTATACAAGTATTAAAATAACTCTTAAAGTGCATTGCCATTTTTAATTTTATGTTAAGGGAAGCCACTTTTAACTGGAATCACCGTTTCCTGCTTACTTTGTTTTCTGAGACATGCAGTTGATCTATCATCTACACTGGCTTTCTATCCGTTTCTAACTGCAAACATTTGCACAAATAAAGTTCATTAGCCTAAGAAAATATTGTTGTGAATTTCAATACAATAACATTGCATAGAAACTTGCTTTTCTCATGTTTATGATACTGTATACTCGGTATGTTTAATAAAAAAGAAAATCTCGTATAATTTGATTATATTTTTCTATTTTCAGACTTGATGTGCCATGGAACAAATAGCAGATCAATCCAAAGAATAGAAAATGTACTCAGAAAGTACAGTTTTATTTTTCCGAAATATATGATATTATATAACGCTGCCATGTGTAAGAAAGCGCCGTTTGGCAACGACCTGTTTGATCCAGTATATTATCATGTACCAAAGCCAAATATAGACAACACCATTTCTAATTCTAACTAACTTAAGATATCAGTATTGTACAATAAGCATTTCAACTCGGAACTTCCACTTTTATTTCGTAACGAAATCCTAGGTTGTGCCAATTTCACATTGAAGTATCATAATTACATAACAGGGAATGAGTAAGATATCATAATACTGTACATTAATTCTGGGAATATAAATAATCATTTTTTTTATTGGGTTGAATTATTTAATCTAATTTAATTCGAGGCTTTAATAATTGAAACCATTAATTTTGTGAAAACTCAGTCATTGCATTTCAGCTTTAAATACATAATGAAAATTAACAATGACATAATATTTTAACTTAATTGATTTTGATGAAGGTTAATTACTTTGTTTTGTTTTTTGTTAACGTATTTGGTTAACTTTAATTAATTTTATTTTTTCACAAAAGTAATTTTCCCATAAACTGTTAAAACACTTTTCTCGATTTGTTGGTTTTTCTGTGACATACTTTCTTTTAATCAATTGCTTGCACACTTTAATCGGCTTTTATACAGTATTTAGTTAACCAAATCATAAAGTTGCAAGTAATCTTGCTTATCATTTTCCAACGAACATCCTTATAAGTTACAAATAAACTTAGCTTGAACCTTAAAATTGAACGGAAATGTGTAAGGAATTCCATGTCAAACTCCATAAACTACTTTATACAGTAAATTAAATTATGGCACATTTCGAAATTAAGGAAATTGTCAATATTATATACCGTACTTTGAAAACAAATCCCACGCATTTTGCCTCTATTTTACTTCAAGACATCAAAGTCCACTTCAATAAATATGAAAAGTGCTTTGTTTTTTTGTTATTTTTGCTTCGCATATTATTTTCAATAAATGTAAACCGATTAAAAAAAATAGTAATACTGTAAATAAAACTGTAGGCACTGTAACTAGAAAGTCTAAACAATGACCTCCAGTATTTGTAAATTTAATTTGTTTAATGTAGTCTGAAATTTATTTTCCTCTTTAGAGATTTGTTGCCAGTTTGAAATCTAAACAACTTTGACGTCAGTGAGGATGTGACTATGTTTGAAAGGTGGGTTGGTAGGTGGACATTGCAAGTTCTGAGTAACCAGGCGAAACCAACCTTGGAAAATGAAAAAAGTTTACATACCGTACTCAATACCCATTTGCACCGCTCTCTGCGTATAGTGTATACCTACATTGTGTTTTACCAACTTCCATACCAGTTTGAATTTCTAGGGAGAGGTAACGAAGGCAAACAAGCAATTGCAACGCTTGCTCTCGTATCAGTGGCGTGACGTCATCATTTTATCTTATCACTTTTAGCAAGGCTCAGTGATATTGAACTTTTTTTTTTCAAAGTGAAAAGTGAAACTAAAGGAATACGCCGTTGTTTGAATGTAGGGGTTTTAATAAACCTCGTGGAAATTATGTCGACGGCGGTGGCGAAACGGATACTTTTATTATTTGGATGCCACATTCTACTGTCATTGATCTCTGTTAAATGTGAGTACATTTCTTTTGGGTTTAGTTTTTTTGCCTTGCACTGAGTTTATACAGGTGAGAACAAGACTAGACTCGAGTCCCTCTTCACCTTTTTATAATGTCTGAGGCAATGGAATGCAAACTGGCTACGTTTACCCTTAAAAAGTTAAAATGGTTAGGTGGGGTGTGTTGTGTTTGGTAATAATGTAGGATGATTCACTTTCTGGGCAAGGTCGCTATCAAATTTAAGAAATAAACATGTCACGTGGTTACTAAAACTTATCATAATTATGTGCCACAAAACAAAAAATCATAGTGATCATTGATTACTCAAATTAATTAGTTGCTCGTTTTTAATTTTATACTGTTGTGACAAAAGTGCATTTCCAACGTTTTAGTTAATCACCCCTAACATTTTGATCGAGTTTTTCGAAGGCTTATTTGAATGTTTGTTAATTGAAAACATTTGTTTTAAAGGTCAGACAGATGGTTACTTTGACCTGTCAAATTTCCCCTAACATCTTTTCTCCCCTTTTGCTCAATGCTCATTTCCCGCATCAATTTAGCGGTCAATAACTGCTAAAAATAAACTACAACGACTAAAAATGCCCTTCAAAGTAAACTGAAAGTTAACAACTTTACACTACTTTTTCTATTTTGACGTTTTGTATGTTAAATAGTTTCATTTGATTTTGCTGATCAACTTGACAGAGATCTCAATACATTTTACATTGTAATTTTTTTTTATCTTTTAATAGCTGAATTTTGTGGAAAACCTGGGTCTCCTTATAATGGCCATTTTAACCCATTAAAATCTCAATACAATGTCAGTGAAACAGTGAATTACAGTTGTGATAAAGAGACACACAGTCTTGTGGGCAATAAAAGGAGGCAGTGTTTACAAAATGAATCGTGGGATCATCCAATTCCAACATGCGGTAAAAATTAACAAGTAGTTTGCTAATGAAATACATTTCAAATACCCGACATGTTTGACTAGATCCACATTTTTAACGTCCTGTTTCTTAATTTCACATGTACAGTACAACTTTTACTTATACATTATGTTTATTCTATCACATTTTGAGAAATACGTATTAAAAATTGTGGGTTTAATACTACACAGAATAACCTACTGTCATTATGATTTTGCATTTAATTTTTTGCAAACTGACTTAAACACTCTTTCATGTAGTAAAAACTGGCTAATAATTATTTTAATTTGTACAGAACTAAATGTTGCGTTGAGAAAGCCAAATGACGCAAATTCGCTGAGTTTAGTGGATAACAAAAAGGATACGTCTTTCTTGTTGGTATCTAAAAGGTCAATACAAATCGATCTTCAACAAGAATATGACATTTCCTACGTAATTCTCACCTTAAATCCCAGTAAGAAATATTCACGATTGACATTGCCACTGAAATTATAATTTCATCAAATTTTAATTCTAATTCTTACTTTAATTAGACGCTAAATATAGTTTTCAAATTGACATCACTTCACAGCAATTCAAGAAAAAACAGTGTCACGTTATTCAAAACAAATTATTAGGTAAATATTACATCTGCATTATGCATAGAAACTTGGTAAAAATTGCAACTGATTATGTACATTGAATTAATTTCAGATAATATTGACAACAAATTTGTGTGCAATAACGGATATCCTTTGCGCGGAAGATATGTAGCAATTACGGAACAGTCGCCTTACGTTAATCAGTTTCCTATTTATGAAGTTGGCGTGTTTCTACCTACTGGTTAGTTTGGTGTTTTCAGTTTCACAACCGAATATTCGATGAATTTATTAACCGTCATTCCCTGCAGGCGATAATATTTGTGGAGATCCAGACGTACCAAGTCATGGTAGTGTCGTCCGAAATGGAAATCTAGCTGAATTTGCTTGTGAGGAAAATTATATACTTCAAGGCGAAACAACAAGTTTGTGTGTAAATGGTCAGTGGAATACAACAGCACGATACTGTGTTTGTAAGTATTATAACAACGAATTACATTGAAAATGAAATTTTAATTGCTGGATGAACGTTTTAGCTAAACCGAATGACTGGAAAGGCTGTGGAGAACCAGGAACACCCAACAATGGAGATCGATATATTGGTGGAGATCTTCAGAACTTGTCTACTTACTCCTGTAATAAAGGTTCCATTTTGATCGGAAGTCCAACTAGGGAATGTTTACCAAATGGTACATGGTCACCGCAACAGATTCCGAGATGTGGTAACAGTTTGCATTTTTACTGGAAAATTATGAAGGTGATTTAAATTAGCTTGAATGTTTTAGTGACAAATCAGGCGTATAACAAGATGGGACAACATCAAAGTCTTGCTATTCCTAGACGAGTGAGCAGTGTTGACGGTAATAATGTAACATGTGAATCTCAAAAGGATAAGGGCTATATTGATTTTGAAGTTTCAACATCTTTTGATAAAGGAACTTTCTTAATTAAATCAAGTAAGTTTTTCGTTATTTTCTTACTTAGTACGGTAGTATTAACGCTAAAATTCATTTCAGACAGTCTGATCTCCGTTACCGTTTACGTTACAAATGATTCAAGAGTAACACAGCCAAACTTTAACAATACAAAGGAATTAACTTATTTTTGTGGTATAAATAACGTTCGGTTAACCTCACCATTGCAATGTGATCACTCAGAGAGAGGCAGATACTTAGCAATTTATTTAAACAGTCCAGCCGATGTTTGTGAAATTATGGTTTACAATTCAAGAGGTGCGTTTTAGGTTTTGTCCCAACTGACCTGTTTGTTTACTATAGAGTAATTTTTAAAATGTAACTATTTTAGAACAAACACTTTGTGGCCAACCCGATCAACCACTGCATGGAAGGATGAGATCCAGGACACCTAACATCACAACGTTTGAATGTGACACCGGATTTAATTTAAAAGGATCACCAACTATTCACTGTGTTGATGGTGTTTGGAGGCCATATACTCCTCAATGTGAACCTATACGTCCATCAACAGTAAAACCAACGACATCTTGGTCAACATATGCAACAACTAGCTCGCATGAACATGAAGAAAAAAGTGATTCAGTAGCTATGGGAATTATGGGTAAGAATTATTTTAGTTTTTATTCATGTCTGAAAATGTTATTGCCAGTTCAAGATTTCAAATTAGGGTCTGCATTTTGTTATAAATTTACTTTAATATGATTTTTTGCTGTATATTTGGTTCTATATAGTACAAATAATCATTAAAATCTATTTTAACAGGAATTGCTGTTGGTGCCACTGCTGCTTGTGTGGCGATAATTCTAGTATCTTTTTTGGTGTATTGTTTTGTTCGAAAGTAAGTTACAATGATGTTTTGATGGTTTTTCTCATTCAAATTAAAAATGGATGGTTTTTTTAGACATTATAAAAACAGAAGTCGGTGTGATCATGATCATAGTTCAAGAGGAAGCCGATCTGATTGTTACACAACTACTTACAGGCTACCTGAACGTAGAAGAGAGGATGGGGACGAAGCTTCTATTCATCTATACGACTCCATCAAAGAGCCAAATTATTCATTTTCTCCTAGAAGACTTCCAGACACAGTTTCAAATGACTTGTACGATGCCGGTACCCTTAACAGTAACCACTCCAGTGAGCAAAGGCATCGACTGTTGCCTGAACGGCCTCCTCTTTACGATACAGTGACTCCGGAGGCGGATACAACAACACCGAGTGATACCAGAATCAAATTACCCATCCCTGAAGTGGACGATCCTTTATTAGACTGTGAAAATAAACCTATAACTAGTTTGTAGCACTTTTTATTACAAAATTCATCATTTCATAATGAAATACGAAGACTTCATAATAAACATTGATCATTTTTTTGTTATAAATTTATAGGTGTGATCATTTTCATTTGTTACGCTACATTTACAGCTTTAAAATGAAATAACAAAGCAATTTTTTTAAAATATTGTACTTAACATTTTGTTGATTTTAATATTGTAAATTAATGTTATACTGTATAAAAGAATGATTTTTTATGAACATAGCTATACAAATATTATATTTTAATAATTGAAAAGTCTGAATTTTCAGTATAATAATTTATCAATGTTGTATTATGAGAGGATGATTGCTAAAACTACCGTGGTAATATTTATTGATTATTATTTTTTTATGGTTTGTTGGTCATTTACTGTAGCGGAATAGTTACTATCTTTGGAGAATTTTACGCGATCCAGCCAGTGACAACTAAATAGCATTGTTTGAGTGCGGCTGAAACAACATTGGAAAACTCAGCCGTAGTTGATACATGCTATTATTGCTACCGTACTATGTAGTTTTCACTTTTGCTACTAAAGTTTGCTCCACAAGTTTTGCTACTAAATCGAACTTATCAAACACTCTTTTATTACATTAATTTATTGTAAAAGTGTACAGTTTTGAATGTCCCTCTGTAACATTATCGCTCGACCAGAATCACTAGATGGCATCTTTCGTCCTTGAAATTGGTAAAGAAAGTGGGTGTAACTGTAATCCAGGATGAAACATTTTGAATTGAACAGCTGAACGGTATGGATTATATAGCTTGATACAACCTGTCATGCTATCATTAATTGAACAAGGTCACAAGATTCGGCAGTAGTTGTTTTATATTTGTGAATTAATACTCGGTGTAATTTATATGAAAGAATGAATTTCACGACAACTCTTGGTTTGTTTCATGGTCTTTTACTTTCACTAAAAGACCACTTGTTTCAGAAATTGCATTTTAGACCGTCAATTATCAAGCGTTTACCAAAGCCTCAAGGTATTGTAGCGAGCTGTAGAAGTTAAAAATGTTTTTAGTGAATGACTGATAATATAAAATATTTATGTATTACAGGAACTCATCATGTTGGTTGCTTAGACTTTATGACAAAGAAATCGTCAGATTCGGAAGGGATATTTTTGCGTATATATTATCCGACAAGTAATCAACAGCTAAGTACATCACCAGAAGTCAAGGTATGAACTACATTTGTATGTGTATCTATTTATATACATTATAATTTTATTTAAACTTTTAGTGGGTCACACATTCAAATTATGTTGATGGTTTGGCAACTTTTACTAAAATATGGCCTGGCCTGTTTCGCATCTTATTCAGAATAGTTGTTGGTTTGTCCGAAGGATTGTAAAGGTTTTGAAATGATGAATTCACAAATATTTTTGTATCTTTTAATGTAGGAGATATTTATAGTCAAGTTTCATGGAAATCTCCACCACTACGTCAACAAAACAAATTGCCACTTATTCTATTTTCGCATGGGCTTGGAGGTTGTAGGACAACTTATTCTACTATCTGTACTGAATTAGCGTCACATGGTTTTGTCGTTGCTGCAACTGAACACAGGTAAAAACTTATTTGAGATTTATTCAATATTTAAACGGTTTTGACGGCAGTTCAAATGTAGTTAAACATTTACTTACTCTGTTAAAATCGTTGTTCGAATAGTGTTGTTATAGATTTGACAGTATTAACGCGTAAAGTTTAAATTAAATATTTGTTAAAATGAAACACATAATAACAGGAAAAAAGGTGACAAAATGTCGAAATTTGACGAGTCTTTATTACTGTAATTATTACAAAGATCGAAATTGTGAAATGTCTTCAGTACATGTTACAATTTTAATGAACGCAAATAATCCACCTACAGTACTGTCGGCACATCTAAACTTAAACTATTCTAATTGCGTTGTTATATATGCATACGAATTAATTCACATTAATGGATAAGAATACAAATTAACATCCTTGTACTTCTTGTGAACAATTAATTAAGTTATTTAGAACATGATTATGTATGATTATATATTGACATTTACGACAGATTGTTAACTAACAGTGGTGTTTAAATTGGTTTTACCGTTTCAGTGAAAATTATTCACGCGCAGAAATCGGTATCTTAGATATTGCGATTCCGTTATGATTTATTATAACGCGGTTATGAAGAAGATGTAGCGAGAAATCTGTTGAATGTTTTAAATAGTGTCTGAAAACGATTAATTTGTTTATCCATTTTTAGAGATCATACTGCTTGCAGTAGTTTTTACTTAAACGATTCTGGAGAACAGTGGTTGGAATATCGCCGAATTAAACAAGGAGAACCAGAATATCCATTTCGAAATGGTCAAGTACATAAAAGAGCTAAAGAATGCAGTGAAGCATTAAATGCGCTATTAAACTTAAATGAAGGCCAGAAAATTACAAACGTGTTGGATCCTGATTTTTCTTCTGAGTGGTTTAAGGGACTAATCGATCCTGAACGCGTGGCTTTGATGGGTCATTCGTTTGGAGCTGCCACAATCGTCACTACATTTACCAACGACAAACGATTTAAATTGGGGGTCGCATTAGATGCCTGGATGTACCCGGTGAGACTGGAAGATGAATCCAAAGTTAAACAACCTCTGCTGTTTGTAAATATGGAGAAGTTTCAGACCCAAGTAAACATCAAATCAATGAGGAGATTTGTGAGCGACGATGTGGCTAGAGAAATTATTACTTTAGTTGGTGGAGTGCATCAAAATGTGTCTGACGTACCATTCCTCAGCGAAAATCGTAAAATGCATTCATTCTTTATTACAAACTCTGGTCTGGAACCGATACTAGCTATGGAATTAATTACTGCAGTCTCTTTGAGATTCATATGGAAGCATTTAGGTTTAACTCGTGCATTGTTTTCTGTAACTTTGGATTGATTTTTTAAATTTTTTAAAGGTATGCAAGCGGATGAAATCTATTTGGAGAAACTTCAGGATCACCGGGAATTGTTAACAAGTGAATTACTAAACCTAAACAGCAAATACTGACACACATAAGTTAACATAAAAGATGGTAAGTAATGACTATTTTATTTAAGATGTACAGTACATTAATTGCATATTCTTCTGATTTTTAAATTCTCAGACTGGCGCGCTGATGATCGAGATAAACGTGCGCAGAAAACAGAATTAAGATTTACAGGATCATATTAATAAGCGATTACAATTAACAAATTTATAACGTAAAAAATGTTGTATTTTATGAAGATTTTAAGAAATTATAACTGATGAGAAATCGAAAGCACAATGAGAGGAGTCGTAAAAACCAATTCTTGGAGACGGTCCTAGACGATCCAACTGCTCACAAGTTATATCGGCAATATCAACGGCAGCAATAGAAATATTTTTGAGAAAATCGGTAAAGCTTTTTACAAAATTGCAATCACAGTTCCAAGGATTTTCCCTCAAACTCAGTTGCTTGAGGTTATCCAACCCAATTAAATTCCATAATTCGACATCGACTAATTTATTTCCATGCAAATTTAAAATCTGCAGCGAATTTATTGTTGAAAATGCATCGGTGTCTAAGCTGCTCAGCTTATTATTGAACAAGTAAAGTTCGACCAAGTTTTCCAATCCCTCAAAGATTCCAAATGGCAAGTTTTCAATGTTGTTATTTTCTAAATGAAGAATTCTTAGCTTCGTTATATTTTGAAAAACAACGGAATCGAGCTCCGTAACATTGGACGAATTCAAATAAATTTCAATTGCATTTTCGTACATTGGAAAGTCATTGTTACTTAATGATCCAAAGTTGTTACCGTCCAGCCAAAGAATGACTTTTGATCTGACTGTTATTTGTTTGTTTTGTAAATTCTCGGGAAGTGATTGCAATTTTCGTTTAGAGCAGTCGAGATAAACGTAAGCAAAATTTCGAGCGGTATAACAATCGCATGGTAATGGGCACTGGAACTCGCATTCGAAATCTTCGTCAACGACTGTATGATCCAGCAAACATCGGCTGCTGTTTAGATAATTTGAATTGCACAGTTGACTGGCGACTGTACTGTTAACTTTGGTGAAAAACGAGACGCAAGTAAGTTGACCAACGTCCATAACAAATCGCTCCAGACCTTTGTTTTCACAGGTACACTTCAACGGATTTCCTTGAAAGAAGTAGTATGGTCCATCGTGAATTGTTTTTCTGTCTGCAACTACTCGTAAGGCAGTTGTAATCAGAGAAACCTTGTTGTTCTTTAAGTTGATTTGAATTAATTTTGATTTTCGCTCTTCAATATCAGCTCTGAAATCAGGATCATAAGTGAAATCGTTGATTGAGTTGTTTTTCAAGTATAAATATCGCAGAGACAAAGGAAGTTTCAGATCACTAAGTGATGTTATTTGGTTGAAGTCTGCGTTTATGTAGTCGATTTGAAATTCGTCAGTGTCATTGTTGGCGGAAAGATTTAAATATGAAATTGAGTTATGCGAAATGACTAACACTTTAACCGCTGGGGAAATATCGGTAATTGAGAATTCGGTCAAGCTATTGTTTTTTAAGAATAACTTTTCGATTCTTGCAGACTGGAACGCACCACTAATTGACTGTAATTGGTTGCCAGATAGTGACAAGTAAAACAGCTGTTCAGGATCATCAAAAGAGCCTTCATCAATGCTGCTAATGTTATTATTTTGTAAGTGAATAGCGATCAACTTTGTCATGTTAGCAAAATCGTCAACAGTTATGGATGAAATTTTATTCATTCTCAAATCTATGTTTCCAAGTTGACTCAAATGTCGAAGCTCAGGAATGGCAAGCAGTCTGTTATTTCTCAAGATAAGCACTCTCAGCTCGGAGTTTTCTCGAAACACTTGATTGTCTAAGCTTCGTAAAAAATTAAATGACAGGTCAAGAATTGTTAGATTTTTTAAGAGCACAAAAGTATCAGCGTGAATTTCTCCAATAGTGCAATTGGCTAACGATATGATAGCCAGGTCAGTTGCTTGGCAAAATAATTTTTCTCCTAAGCTTCCAAAATAATTTCCGTCCAAAATTAGTCGTTTTATTTTAAATATTGAATCTTGCGTTACTGCACTCTCACTGCTACCGGTACATAGCCCAATGTGAACGACATCAGCAAGATTGTCTTGTGACAAATCCAGTTCCAGCAAGTTTGGGAGACTTTTATAAAATTGTCTTACAACAACACCTTCTTCACTGGAGTTGACAATTACGTGAGTTATGTTATATCTGTAAAGTTCAAAATCGTTGCCACTCAACGGCAAAGTTTCATTCTCAATTCTAATTTGACAATTTTCTGGCACATTATCTTTAAAGTCTTCTGTGTTCCAGCGGTATATCAGTAATGTCCATTGATCAGAAGTCGAGTTGGTGCCATACAATATACAAGCTTGTTCATCCTTAAGTTCGTAGGAAGATATTGTTTTGCTTTGATTGAAACCGATTGAGATGTAAATGTCGTCGACATATTGCTGAATTCGATTAGCCGCCTCACAGTTCGATGACAGACACAGGATAACAATTAGCAAAGTTCCAACAGTTTTGGAGGACATTTTGGTAATTATTATCATCCGCTTCAAATAACATCAAATGTAAAAATGCCGTGATTTCTGTATAATATTATCTAAACTCTGTCTTTAAAGATATAGAAAGTTGGTTTTTATGACCTTAGATAACTAATTTTTGATTGGCTGAGCAAAAATATAAGTCGTCGTTCAGTTTAAAGGAAGAAATGGATTAAATTACATGATCGATTTTTGTATCTTGTTAACTACATAATACAGTATTTCAGATGTAATATCGTCTCGGACAGCTAACAAGCGTACACTGTAACTTGTCAGTCATTGGCGTAAATAAACAAACCAACAAAAAAAATTAATTAAAATCAATTATCAACAACATACTGTAGTTCATCGTATGGTTAACTTAAAGTAAATTATGTTTGACTTTGGTGGTCCACAAATTTAATTAAAACTGAATAGAAGGGCTATAGAATATAGATTTTTTTTGTGTAATCGATGTAGTTAATTAAAAACTAAAAATCACTCAAAGTTCGCTAAGCCAGGTCTCGCCCTAAAGTTTAAATTTAATTAAAAATCTACAATTTTCAAGCAATCATTTTTTTCGTTACGTAAAAAATGATTTCTTCACCAATTAATTTGTTTCTTTCATGTAAGATCAATGGATTTTAATATTTTTAATCAGTTTTTGTCATATAGCGATGTCCCGAAAAATGTCCCAGAAAATCTTTTATGCGTCCTTTGCTAAACGCCCTGAAAGTACAAAAATAACAGCAATATTAATATTTTCTGCACTATTTTAAAGTTTGTACCAACGCTGTGCTGAGGTGATCTTTTCTGAGGTATAGTAAATGTCTTCCCATGTGGTCTAGTGGCTAGGATACCTGGCTTTCACCCAGGAGGCCCGGGTTCGATTCCCGGCATGGGAATTTTTTTTCATATGTAATTATGCTTTATTTTTATTGACATTTACTATATTTAACTGTAATATGGATTCTTTTTAGGGGGGTAATTCATATATGTGTTGATCAACCTGGTTTAAGTCTAAGCGTATATGTTAAGACAGGTTTAACTCGAAACTGCAGAACGTGGACAGGGTAATGAAAGTATTGGGTCGCCCAATTTAAAATGTAAACTTTATTTAAAAGTCGGTAACACCCTGCTAATGTAGTACTGTATATCTAACTCCCATGGACGGTCCTAGACATTTTTCCTAGATGAAGGTAGGGGGGAGCGTATTTTATAGCTGAACATATGGACACTTTTCCATTAAACAGGGTTAATAATAGCAAAACTTTATTAAAAAAATTGAAAATCACAGTTGACTCTCCTGTGGACAAATATGCTGTAAAATAGAAGACTAAATAGGCAGCGACAGCGTCCCAGATGAGCAGGCTGGCAGCATGTTGTAGTGTCGGACATTTGAAGATTCGGGAGCCACTGGTTGAACAGCCGCATATGAGCTACGTGCAGGGTGGCGGTCGCAAGTTGTTCTACGGTTTGAAAATGCAAAGTTAAAATGAAATTTTGTTGTCAAGGAAATCGTATGGGGTCCGTGTTATTTTTATCAAATGTTAGTGTGAAAGTGTTATAAGTTTATGACAGTGTGAAGTAGAACTATTCATGGACATGTAGTGAACAGTTTCGCGTTGAAAATTTATTTTGTGTTCGCCAGAGTAATCGTGCGTAATTGTTTTGTGAAAGTTGACAGGACACAACGGCAAACAAAGTGTTCGATTCGGTAGCGTGTGTTTGATGCATTTTGAATTTCATCTGATAATCGGTGTTATAACTAAACGAAAGTTAAAACTGTCAGTGAATTTCAAGCCGATGGAATGGAAGGACATCAATAGTAAGCATTTACATTCATTTCTAGTACAATAATTTAAAATAATTATTGATATTTGTTGGACCGAACAAAAGGGCGTCGCCCACTCCATGTTTGTGTTGTCAAAAATTTCGGGTGAATTCGGTGCAAAGCTATGTCGTTAATTACAACTGTTAGGGTCAAATGTAAACTTTGACTGAAGTCTACAAACTTTTAGGATTAAATTTTAAATGAAGTATGGTTGTTAGTTTGTCATAATCGTTGATAGCTACACTCAAAAATAGTTTTAAAAGTGTTGTTGTCGAAGAAGAAATCCAATTCGAACGTTGCAAACCGGTTTCAAAATGTCGTAAGCTTGTTATTTGTAAGGCAGAAAGCACGAAATTACAGAAAACTTAAAAACGATTTTTATTGACATTTACGGTTTTATAACAAACCGCCATCGATTATTTATCATATCTAAACGTTAAAAACTACCGTTTGTTACATGAACATTATTAGCTATCAGTAGTTTTAATAATAGGAATGGGGAAACATCAATTTCTATAACATTATACAGCAAGTGAAATGAATCAATTTTTTCGATATCATAATGTATTATGTATATGCTTATGAGCAAAAAGATTTAACATGACGTAAAATACAAAACAAGGATTCCATCTGACACTCTTTTGACATTTCAAAAATACTGTGACAAATAAATGGATTTTCAATCATTTTTTCAGTAAACTTATCAACAATTGTCAATTAATTTTGCGACGACAAAAATTATACAAACATTTTTTTTACACTATCGTACGGTAATAATAATGTTTTGTTGAAAATGAAGGATTTTATCATTATTTTTAGGGTGACTTCTTTCTTCTAATCATTATTGAGCAATCAAAGCAGGTGTAGATTGAACATATAAGTTACTTTATCTCGATGAACAAACATTAGGATTCGTTTACATCAAATAATTTGAAATTTACATAACGCATTCAGACGATTCAGAGCAAGGATTTCTTACGTACCCATAAACCATTGTCAATTAAAGATCGATCATTTAATTTGTTACTTGGTAAATTTCTACTGTAAATTTGCCAGAGGTGGAATTTTATTTCAGAAGTCTACATTATCTGATATATCAGCTGGGTTATATTATTTGTGATTTTGTGAATTACACACAAGTTTATTTCTGCTACTCTTGTCACGTCGAGTTACTTTAAGTAAAATTGTCATTTTTTAATACCGAGACCTTTTCAGATTTAATCGTTTTTTGACGTCATTCATGAAGTTAGATGCATTTTAGTTAAATAAAATGCTCTTAATACTCACGATGAGGTCAATATGTATAAATTCGATCAATACACAACTTAAATTAGTTAATTTTGCATAAGAGTTATAAATTCTGATTTTTATAACTTAGGTCGAGTTCCACTTTTAATAAATGATTGGTCAGAATTATCACTAATGGTTTTAATCTTTACTAATTTTGTATGTGATATCCATCCAAATTGATTCTACTAATGAAGCATGCCCGTTTCCATGTCATGTGATGAATCCATATTTTATTGCATTTGGTATGACTAAATATAATAAAAATCACAATTAATTTTGTAGAAATTATTGATGTGAAAAGTTGAAAACCAATCAATTGTAATCAGCTGGAAGGGCTTGATACATCAGTGTTTACTCGAATAATTGTGATTAAAATTATTTTATTGTTCAACTAATTAGTTGAATAACGTTTTGAAATTTTGGTTGTTTTACACTGCTGAATTCTGGAAAAGTCTCGATAATATTTCTAATGACAGAAATTGTTTTTTTTTGTTGTAATTGTTGTGAGAAGAGTTTTATTTTCAATAATTTCTGTAAAATTTGGTAGTGTTCCGAATATGAATTTGTTAAATTTAATTACTGAGACACGTTCACACAGTGTAATTGGAGCTGTACATGTACACAAACATTTCATTTACAAGTATATACAAACACACATTTACGATTACAGTATAACAAAACTTTCTTTTCTTCTTGTGATTTCTTAATTTTTTTTTACCTTTAATATTAAATTTATCTTCATTACTATCTGCTGCCGCTTCTATTTAGAAACACTTTTGCTCTTTCTGCATGATGATCAATAAGGTGTGTTTTCTTGAGATGATTAAGATGAATGATTCAAGATATTTACAGTTGGAGGGAATTAATGGCTTTGATGAATGATGAGCAGTTTGAATGTGATGATAAATGAAACAGTTGCTAGTTTTCGTCTTCACACTCATTGATATTTATATTAATACACTTGTAAGTGTGCACTAGTGTACGTGTATAAGGAGATTCTTATAAAAAATATCAGAAAGAAATATCAATATTTGCTGGAAAAGTTACAAATATAATTAATTATTACTTAATTATCAGACATTTTTCCGGGTGCTCGAGTGGATTTTATTAAATAAAAAATCAGGTGTCTTTGAAATACAGTGGATTCTCGTTAACACGAACCCCGTTACCACGAATTTCTCGTTAACACGAAGCAACATTGCGGTCCCGAACTACAGTATAGGCTTTCCCATACATTTTTTGTTCGTTAACACGAAGTAAAACCCCGTTTGCACGAACAAATTTTGCTTCTCCAAATGAAAAATTTCATATATCGTCGGCGAAAATGTATAGAAAATCAAAATTTTGATAAGTTTTAATGTTTTTATAAAAACAAATACAAATTCAATACATGTTTTGTTTGTTTTTATGAAAAAAATTTAAAATTGCGTTGTTTTTTCTGAAATGCATACATGCATATGAATGCACAAAATGCATAATATTTTGAAATTTAATTTTGGTGTCACTCATGATGTAAATAATGACTCAAATATGATGTAAATAGTGAGTTTAAATGTGATTTACTCTAAAAAATGTCATTTTGGCCATTATATATTAGATTTTGCATGTGTTCGTTAACACAAAACCCCGTTAACACGAACAAAAATCTCGGTCCCGTCGACTTCGTGTTAACGAGAATTCACTGTAATTATGACTATTAAATATCAAATGTTTTGCAGTTTGGTGATGAGAAAATCAATACAGTACAGATTTAAGTTTAAGAATTAATTCTAATTTTAGTGTGAAAAAATTAAAAGCCATGCCATATAAGTTAAAGGGAAATCTTCTTGTAAAATCTTGAGATTTTAGTCTACTTTTGTTGCTTAACTTAACATTGAATACTGTATTTAAATTATACAAAACTACACTTAATTCAATTATATTTTTTTTCTTAAAGTTAAATTGTACTGTACGAATTCACTATGTTAAATAAAACCAGTTGGGCATAAACGTTTTGGTTTTTTACAATGTTGTAAGTCAGCACATTTTTGTGACACTTTCTGACAATAATTGTACAAAAGAAGTTTTTTTTTTTTTAAGAAAGTTTGTATGAAAAATGATTTTTACATGACATTTTGTTGTGCTTTGTTTACGAGTGATGAGTTTAAAATTGGTTAAAATTCAGCTCAGGAAGTAGTTGTGTAAACCCCGTCTGAAGACTGGATGGAAAAATGTCGATAGGAAATGTACTCTTGTGGCAGTGGCTCTCTCTTCGTGTTTCTCTTTTTATTATGCATTTGAACTACCGTGACAATGACCACCGTAACTAAAAGTATAACCGCACCGACTGTTCCCACAATTATGCTCAGATGAGTCGTCATCAACGTCGAACCGTTATCATCATCTAAACCACTTTTTAAATTCCGTTTAGCTGACGTCCTTATTTGCTCACATTTTTGGTTGTGATTTCGACTGATGCCGTTTTTTTGTATATGATTTTCCGCGGAGAAAGGCGTCAATTTACTGGCAGCGTTGGCGTACACGCTAAGGGCCACAACACACACGGTGTACGAAGTATCTTCTTGTAAGTTTTCCATTTTGTGCTGCCGCTGAAACGGCTTTAGCATCTCAGTTACGGCGTAGCTGGGTCCCACGTTAATTATTTTCGAATTGGACGACGTCACTTTACGTTCATCTTTTTCATTATCACTTGATGACGTCTCGTCAGTGACGTAATATAGAAGACGAAATCCACCGAACTTTGATTCGTTGCGCACATCCCACTTTACTTCGATGGAGTCTTCTTTGATATCCACCGCATCGAGACTGTTGACGAGCGGGGTTGGACAGATATCGTTGGGCAGCAAATTGAGTAATGGTTGCCCCGACAGTTTGGATGGCTGGGAACAAGCAACTTGCTTCCCGGCAATGTCGGAGGGTAACATGTGAGAGTGGTCTTGTAGCCAATCCCATAGCTCTTGAGTATCACAATTGCAAACTATGGGGTTACCTAAAAATAGGAAAAGAATTTAAGAAATCGTTTTCACAAATTGTAACTAATTACTGCACATGGATAGCGTTTAGTTAGAGATGATTGACAATTAAGTTAAAATTTATGCAGTGGTTTAATACGAATATTATTTGAAATAATGTTTTGAATGAAGTTTTATTATCGTAATGTGATATACTAACCATATATGAGCAGCGACGTTAGTCTAATTTCTACTGGTACTATCATTGGAATTTGAATACTATTTAGTCGGTTATTTGACAGATCCAATTCTAGTAAGTTGCTTAAGTTTCTGAACGCATCCACTGAAATGACGGAGATCTGGTTGTCACCAATGTTTAGTTTTTCTAAATTGGTTAGTTGATCGAAAATGAGTCCATCTAATTTTCCCAATTGATTATTTGATAAGTCTAACGTTTTCAGCTTGACTAAATCAGCTGGAAACTCGTTTAAAGTTCTTAATCGATTATTGGAAATGTCTAGTGATGTCAGCGATACTAAGTTATTAAGCCGCTCTTGAGGGACTATTTCCAACTCGTTTCCTTTTAAATCTAAAGTCTCCAACACCGTCAGTGTCTTGAAGGCGCCAGGTGAAATTTTAGAGATGCGATTATTCGTTAAAATCAGATGACGTAACAATTTAAAGTCGACGAAATCTTGCGATGTAATTACAGTCAGATTGGTAACTGTAATTCGGAGTTCCTCCACGCTGATTAAACCGCATTTTATAGTTCCAACCTCCAGCTGATCCTCGCGAAATTTAACCATCGGATTATGTTCGAGCAGCAGCGTTTGCAACCGAGGAAGCTGACTGGTGTACAGCGAGTTGGTGACAAAATTAAACTTGTTGTTTGACAGATTTAATCGTTGCAGAGATGTCAGCTGATCGAACAGCGTCGACGGTAAAGTTCGGATTAAGTTTAGAGAGAGTTCGATTGTGACCAACTGCGTGAGATTAGCAAACGCGTCGACGGCGATTGTGACTATCTGATTGCCAGAGAGATCAAGCTTTCGTAAATGGTGGTGCGAAGCGAAAGCTTTTGACTTTAACTGTGATATGGAATTACGAGCCATTGACAGCGTCTCCAGAGGGCCAGTAATTCGGTTTAAAACCGCTGTGGGAACATCGATCAGTTTATTTTCGTCCAAATAAATCTCTTTTACCGAAGATAAATCTTTAAACACTCCAGAAGCTAACTTGGTAATGCTGTTTCCTCCTAACCGAAGACTTTCCAAATTACGCAGGCCATTAAATAAATTTTCATCTGGTGTTGTCAACTCCACTTCATCAAGCTCAAGTTGAACCAATCCTTGAAGGCCTAAAGCAAAATATTAATATAAAAAATTATTTCATTGCATTCGTTATGAAATATTTGAAGAGGTTATTTGGAGCTTAGAGCATTCGTTTTAATAATAGTGGTCCTACGAGTATTTAATTTAGAAGCCTTGTTATGAATGATTTGGTAACTGACTTATTCTTAGTGGCGGATTTTTGTTATATATTTTTTATTAAAGTGTTGATGAGATGGCCAACACACTTATTGCTATTTTCATGGCACTTAATTAAGGGTTTGTGGTTATTCGGTTTTCATGGTAGTACGTGTATGGCCAGTAATGTAGTTAGTTGGTATGTCAAAATAATAGTAAGAGCGTCTCCAATGGCAGACAGCCAATCCATTTTTCTCTTCTATTCATTTGTTATTAGTCGCTGCACACAATTCCTGTCTTATGTAATTTGGGCTTAACAAACTAAAAAATCAATATAATGTTATGCAGCGTTGCTATTGACAAATTGAGTTGAGGTTTTACTAAAGTTTTGAAAAAATGCAATATAGTAGGTTAATTATAGTTTCTGAATTACTAGACGCATTTATTTAAAATAATGGTAGACTAAACCAGGCCCCATGAAAAGGATCGCGAGAGTACAGTGATAGTCTGCTAGAAATCCAATAGAAAGTTTAAAGTATTTTATTATGCTTTTTTAATTACAAAAAAAATCTGATGATAAATTTGGATAAGAAAGTTTGTATGCCTTTATCGGAAGATCTCCTTTCAAAAGCTCTGGTTTAAACTTTAAAATGTATTATAGTACTTAAATAAATAACCTGAAAATGCTTGTGGAACAAGACTCGAGAGATTATTCTGTGACAGAATGAGATACTTTAAGTTTGGCAACTGCCACAGATAATCTAACTTGTAAGTGTGAAGGTGGTTGTCTCTAAGATTTAAGGTGGTGATGGATGATAGACCCTGCAGAGCGTCGTTTTCAATTTCGGCAATCAAGCACTTTTGCAGTATTAATTCTTGCATGGCGATTCCTCCTTCAAACATGCTTCGTTTTAGCACTGTCAGCTGGTTACTCGACAGGTCTAGTTTTTTAAGGTTTCGAAGCAGTTGAAGAAAATGCGACTCGATATCAGTAATAACGTTGTGTGACAGGTACAGTTCTTCCAGGCTATTAGCCCCACGAAACATTCGCGAATTTAGCTGGTGAAGATTGTTGTTGTCTAAATCGAGGAACCGAAGACGAACCATGTTGTCAAAAGTGCCTTCTTCAATTGACGAAATCTGATTATGGTCCAAATACATTTTCTGAGTGGCGATCAGATCCAGAAATACGCCACGGCTTAATTTCATTTGCTTGTTATAATTTAAACGGACAACTTCCATTTGAGTTAAACCTTGGAAACTAGTGTTGTGGAGAAATACAATCTGTAAAAATGGTCAAAATAGCAGCAAATGGCATTAGTCAATTCTAGTTAGTAATTTAGTAAAACAAGATAAAATTACCAATAGCTTTTCAAAATATTACAATAACTTCATATTATTATTGATATCATTTTATTAATTTTGTTTGTAAAGTTAAATGATATTTTTTAACTATTAATTATTTTTAGTGTATAGAAACCTGCAATTATTTCATTATAGAGGCAAGTAAATTAGTTTTTCTTACTTGGTTTTTATCTAATTGTATTGATTGTAACCCAGACGGATACCGACTTAAAATGTCTCCTACTTCAGTGAGTCGGTTGCCATGAAGATTTAATTGCTGTAAATTTGCCAAACTTTGCAGTGCCACATCTTCGATAACTTCAATGCGGTTATTTTGCAAGTGTAATTCTTGCAGTTGAGGTAACGAATAGAAACTTCCTTTTCTTATTCGTTTCAATAGATTGTTTTCTAATCTTAAATCACGAAGTTCAACTAACTCCTGAAAAGTCCCTGGAAGAATGTCTGCAATTTTGTTATGGTCCACCGATAGTGATCTAAGCTCTCTCGTTGTTTTGAATATAGACGCGTGTATTTCTCTTAATTGATTATGCGACAGTTGCAATTGCAGTAGTTGGCTCATTCCGTTAAACGAACCACTTGCAATGCTTTGTATGGCATTGTTTTGCAGATATAGCACCGAAACTTGAGAATTATTTACGAAACTGTCGTTGGAAATGCTGAGAATGTTGTTGTTTGAAAGAAAAATTTCTTTAAGATTGGGTAAATGATGGAACAAACCGATTTCAATGCCGTGAAGATGATTGTAAGTGACATCCACTGTTCTTAACTTTAAATTACCCCGAAAAGTTGATGCTGGGAAGCTTCGAATTTTATTATGGCTTAAATCTAACGTTTCCAATTCAGTTAAACGAGAAAATGCACCTTCCTCAACTCGCTCAATGTGATTGGTGAACATCGACAGCGTTGTCAAATGAGGCATTGTGGCAAATGTAGCGTCATCAACAACGTTGATTCGATTTGAACTTAAATCCAGCCTTTGTAATGATGTCAATTTGGTAAAACCGTCATCTGGAATCATCGTTACATCATTCCAAACTAGACGTAACGTTTCCAGCTTTCGTAATCGCCTCAAAGCCTTTAACGGCACATTTTTCAGTTGATTATTCACCAACGCCAACTCTGCCAGGGTGTTTTCCAGCCCGGCGAAGGCATATTCAGACACGGAATTAATCTTGTTGCCTTGCAAATTTAAACTAACTAGCTGCATTCGGTAAAAGCAGTAGCTTGGAAGTTCAGAGATGTCGTTGGAATCCAAATCGAGGATGCGCAAACGACTCAAATCTTGAAGGGCTGTTTGTGGAACTTTTTTCAGGCGGCTATTAACGATGGACAACGAGGCCAAACTGCTTTCCAAACCTCTGAAAGCATCATCTGCCAGAGTTTCTAACCCAGAGTGAGAAATTTGTAGATTTTGTATGGTAACATTGGAGAAAATATTTGCGGGGAAATGCGTTATGTTTGGATCCAAATGGTAAATGCTGAGAGATTTAATTGGAATTAATATTAATTCTAAAATGCTCCGCAATTGGTCGAAAGTGGTGCCAGGGCATTCGAGAAAAAGACCTTCTTCGAAATTGTAACATGGACACCAAGGGTTATCTTCTAGCGATGGACATTCGGGACTATCACTGCCACTGGTTTGCACATCGCTGGCTTTTGATGTCACAATCGACGTCATCAGAAGCAGCAAATGGCCAAGAAGAACCAGTTGAATAATATCACGATATTTTGACACACTGCTACCACTATTCATGGTTTATGGATGAATCACCTAAGAAAATAGTTTTTGAAAGTTTTAAAAAACAATATTGGCAAAATTTGTTTTTACTATTTTTTAAAGTTAGTTAACTAGACATGCTGGAAGACATCTGTTTAAGCAAATAAGATATTTACCTAATAGTAAACACCGCATCGTCATCTGCATCTGGCATTGCAAATATTTTGATTATTCGTTGCTTGGATTTGTTTGCTGGCTTGTTATTTGCGTTTGTTATTTGTTTATCGGTTGGAAAGTCTTGATAGTCACTTTTTCTGCTAATGAAATAGAAAAAAACACGAACCAATTAGTTACTTATTAATGAGCAAGACAGCAAAGCAAAGAGTTTTAATTAAAGCACAAACAAACAAAAGGAATTTTAAAAGTGAATTAAATTGAATTTTTTTGCTAGTTTTTGTTTGTTTAACGAAATCGAAAAGAGAAACAAGTAGTGCAAACAGTTTTTAGATGTAATTTAGCAAAAAGGATTCGCTGTAGATAGTTTATAAAGCTTAAGAGAAGAGATGTTGTAAAAGTTATCTCTTGCCACATGTACTCTTTTGAAAAGTATACTAAATCGATTTACTCGTAACGAATTATTATGAGGAAGCGAAAGACAAACATAAACACAAGCAATCGGGCATGTTTTAATTTCAAAGAAAAGTGTGATTGCAGAGAATCAACGTTCAACTACGGTGTATATGAAGTTGATGAGAGAAAAAAAGAGATTTCATTAATGAATGTTTCAAAAAGTGAAACTGATTAGATTTTCAACTACGACAGCATCCAAAAAAAAAAAAAAAAAAAACCCCGAAAAAAGTCATATTTATTGTTTTCATTAAAAAGTCAATTAAGATAAACTGATTTATGGATACTAAATCAATGAGGAAAAAAGTTACCAAAATTATCATTATTATTGATGATTGAAGACTTTATTTAATTATAAGTTAAGAACGCTTCTTATTATTAGAAATTATATGTATTGGAAATAGTGATGGTTGACTATCTTATGTAATCTTCAATTAAATTCGAGGATGGGAAATGTGAATAATTATAAATATTGTTAACAGAATATACAGTAGTATTTACATTTTAAGAAGATCTGTGAAAGATAGCTATCGAAATGAATTTGATATGTTTTTCTACATGTTTGATCTGATCACTAATATTTTGTTTTCATGTTTTTTTATTTTGAATATTTAAATTTGAATGCGGAAATTGAACTTTTTTGCATTCCAGATAAATTCACATGTTTAAATTGTATTTATTTTTAGCGTAAAATTGAATTTTAAAAATATGTAGAAAAAGTAGTGTTTATACAGCATTTTAGTAACATAATAATTATAAATTAGCTTTGCTCCGGTTGATACTTTAAGAGGATTACACATTTTTTTAAAAAAATTGATTTACTGGGATTAATTCAGTAGAGGTTAAAATCATGCAATATATTCTTTTGGTAATTGGATTAGTTTTAATTATTTTAGTCAAAACACTGAATTTTATTTATTTTTTTTTAAATATGGTTTAGGGCTCCTCTGAGACTTTTGTGACTTCTGAAAATCAAAAGGCAGTAATAAATTCTAATCCACTCATGAATTGAACGACTTTATATTTTCAGAAAAGAAACTGTTAGAAAATTTTTATTTGAGTAAGCCATATTTATTGTAAACGCGATATCGATTTTTTTAAAATGTAAATATTATTTAAATTTTAGTTTTACGTTATGGGGTTGTTTTTTGATTCTAAGAATAACACTGAATGATAGTTTTTGGAAATCCAACTTTGCAGTGAATTTGTAAGATCAGTTTCAAATCATTTAAACAACTAAAATTTAAAAAAAAAATTGTTTCATTCATTGACATCTCTTTTTAATATACTTTTTAGGTCATATCATTTAGTTTTAAAATATTTGTCTGCAAATGATCAATCAATGGTATAACGTTTTGCTGAGTTAAACACAATTCTGAATTCGTTAGAATATTTAATGGTGTTTGCCTGAAGTAATGGCTTCTTTCTTTCGCCTTCAAAATAAAAAATTGCTTTGAATAGAGAAACAGATGCGGGTGTCAGTAGGATAAAGAATTTGAAGCAGAAGCAGACTGATGGATTTATGTGCATAGACGGGTTGTACGCTAGATCACATTGTCGTTTGATCGGTCAACCAAACTCAACTTATTTCACAAGTTGTTGTTGCATCTATCGGTTGAAAGTATAGGAGGAAAAAAATAAAAGCAAATATAGCTGTGTGGTCATGTACGCCGCTGAGGAAATGTCTCTAGGGGGAGTTGAACAAATGTTTCTCATTCTGCAATGCTACTGTATTTTGCTGGACACATGGCATTTTATCTTAACTGTTTGCTATTCAGTCTCAACTTATTTTTTATAGACAATAAACGGCCTTCATGCTTGTCGCTTTTTATTTGTGAACATTCGTCGAGAAATTTAGACTACATGATTTAACTACTTCGCAATTATTAATTAAACGTTTTAAATTGATTTGATTTTTATCACTATTTTTTTTTAGTTTCTATGGGAAGTCAATGATTTAATTGCATAAATTTTAATGGCTTTTCTGTCCTTAATATCCGAAAAGTCATCATGACATCATTTTATCACTCTCTCATGAGAGATGATAAGCTTCAATTTTCTCCCCGAAATGGTCATGTACTTAAATTCGGTGCCCTATTTCTGGCCTGGGATAGGAAATTGATGGTTTTATTGGTAATTGTGTGTCGCTCACTTGCAGTATTACTATCCTTCTTAATGTCATCTGAAGATTGGCAATGAGACTCTGTTATCTTAAGTTTTCTCCTACTCTCATTCCAACCCTTAGCTCGTCTCGCTTGGATTTATTTCTCCACTCATTCTTTTGTCTTCTCTTGTTTATTGTGATTACGTCTGTTTCAGTTACTTCAAAGTATATATTGTTGCAGGACATTTCATTAACGTTGACACACCATTTGATACATCCACTATGTAGTTATACGAGTACCGGAACTCGTTGCTTTAAAAGTACACTACAGTACTTGATACTAAATGGAGTAACAAAACAATGCTTTTTATTTTAAATCAAAAATACACTTAACGAAAAATAGAGTGAATAGTCATTAATACAGAATTTTCATGTTTATAATTGAAGAACACTAATCAAGAGCAATTATTTTGATTCTTGTTAGAATTAATTGGGAATCGTTCAATTATCAAGCATAAAAGGATTAGAAATTAATGTACTGTATGTAGTCTCGGCTAAACCTAAATACAGTAGTTTAATGGAATTAAAATGGGTAATACTAAAAGTTTTTAAAACGAAAGAAAATGATGCTGAAAGATATTTAAAAATGATCTTTCTTATTAAATTTTATAAAAGTTGAATGTGCTTGTAAGATCTGTATAATAATTAGATTTTTTATTTAATTTAATTGCTCTCAGCCAATTAAGTTGCAGCTGTAATTTTAGTATCGATTTTACATGCACTGTAGAATGTTAACGTTTTTATTTTTTATTTACCACTTTGGTGTTTTATCGTGTTGTATTTAGCTTTTAGTAGAATTTTTGTATTTTGTTTAGTCAAGCGTTTATGTTATGGGCACTTCTTGAATATTAATCGCAGTCGGTGTACAATGTACAGTGATTATAGTAATATGTTGTAAGCATTGCACAAGGTGGAAAATTTACGATTTTTTGGTCAAAATAGTTTTATATTAAAACGGCTGCTTTAGCAAGAAAAGCCTTTTTTTTTCTTTAAACGTTTATACCGATTACCATAAGAAAAAGCGGTTACAAGAACAGCTTGCCAGTTTACTGGACTTGTACAAGTATTGTGTAGTTGATACATCTGTTAGTGGAAATGGCAAGCTAAATCTAATATCACTTAATTCGGCCTTGTAATATTTGCATTGACGCCAATGGTGAGACAAGTCATCAGACAAACAGGATTGTCTTGTTATGGCTTTCAGTTATTTTGTGAAACTTTTGGAGGGAGAAAGATGTGTTGGGGCAAGGGCTTCCCGTAATTAACTTTCTCTCTCAGTTGCAAACCAGATTATGCGTCGAGTGAGCTTGACTCCAATGACTTTTCCGAGAAAATCAATTTAAGACTATAACGCCAAAGTGAAGCTAAGAAATCGAGATTAACGCTGACAATCGACATTCAGTTTCATCAATTGAATCTCATTTCGACAGCATTGACAATTTCCACATCCTCAATATGATTAGTATAGCTGAGAAGATATGTGTGTGTGTGCAAATGTTAAGTGCAGTTGCAGTTAGTTCGCATGTGTCTGTCTGTACTGTATGTACTTGTGGTTTTATTTTTTTTTCATCTGTCACAGTGTGTGTTGTTACCATTTACGGCAGTTGTTGAATGAAGGAAATTGAATGAAGCAGAAAGTACAAGTAAATTAGCATTTGATTCGTATGAAGATTAAAAGCTTCTTGCAGTTTGAGAACACAAGTAGCCTTAACATAGTTCTGTAGCACTCGTAGAAACAAAATTACTTTTGCTATCTTTACATTAGCATATTGCTTGGTAAACATAGCAGGAAGTTCGTAATTAATTTGTATTTAGCTCATTGCGTGACTTCAATGTAAATATGCCTGAGCATACAAGAATGAAATTTCTTTTTCTGTTATTATTCTGTTTTTCTTTTATTTTTTTGAAAGGCACTTCTGTACTTTATCAACGCTAATGTCATCGCATACTAAACACATAAAGGTTGGATGATGTGCTATAAATAACAATCGACAGTAAATAAGAGGAAAAGTGAATGTTATATATGCCGATTAATTAGTTGTAATTGTACCTTTGAGATAACTAATAATGTGATCATAATGTTGTTAACTTTATATGCGTCAGGTACTTTTGAGAGTGGCAACTGGTAAAGGGCTTCATCTTAGAAAACGACTAAATAAACAACAGAGATAATGGTAATCAGCTAAGAAAAATTATGGCATAGAAGGCTTTACCTTTTGATTTTTTTCCTACCGTAGCTGTTTAGTGGTGTGTGTTTGTTTTTGCGTGGGGAGATATGTGGGGCTTTATGTGGCCGTACATCTAGTTATCTTTCTGTCTGCCCTTTGGTTGTATACATGAGCACGCAAATACAAAGACAAATAAAAAATACGAGGCTAACTGCTGATGAAATGTTTATTATGTGGGCGCTTCCAGACAAATTCAACAAAACATGGCACAGCTACAAGTTTAATTGCCAAGGATTTTAGTGGATAATGACTCTTCTGTAATAGGTTCTTGTCACTGGTACTGGCAGCGGTTGTCAACATACTATAGGGAGGGCCATGTATGTTTGGACAAAAGAGCCGCTTTTGTTTGCAAAAATCATCTAAAATTTGTCTATAAAATTGGGGTTGTTATAATCTAAAATGTGCAGTAATTAGCTGAGCTTAAAATGACGTTTAATGCAGCATATGATTACCTTTTGAGTATTACAATTTTTTTTTTTTGGGGTTCTTCTAGCTTAGTGTATGTAATATACTTTAGTTAGTAGTACCGGTACAGTAATTTATTTTAACGTTATGTAGTTTGCTATGAAGAAAAAACGTTACTAGTCATATCGTGTTTACGGTATGTAACTACTTTAAGTGTGGAATAATAGGAAAATCGGATATGACGATTATTCTGCTATTTATTTTTGGTTTAATTAACGCTTGGTTGAAATTTGGAGTTGATTGAGAATGACAATAATGTCAGCTTTGTCGCTATCTGGTCATCAATTGTCCATGCATTTCGCACATGATGCGCAAATTGAAACCGGATATGAGCACGTAGAAGGCGTTAAATCTCATTTCGGTGACCAATTGGGAGAAATGATTAAATTGAGCATGAAATTTCCTGATGCTTCTCCGAATGACCACCAAACAACAACAACAAACAAACGAGCGACAGCCACAATGATAAATGCCATTTGGGAACCAAAAACGATAATTCACAGTCTCAGCAGCAGCTTAGTTTTTATTCGGGCTCTTTTATTTCTAATGATAGCGTTTTATCTTTTTAGTTCGTAATATTTAATATCGTTTGGAATACTCATGCTGGCGATTAACTTTATTATACACAATTTCAAATTAATGACACTGCAGTCTGCATAAAGTTGGGAAAAGTTTTGGATTTTTAGATGCAAATGTATGAGGAACAACTAAGTTTCATCTTCGCGGTTTTCCTCATCTATTTTTTAGTTCTTATCATATAAACAGAGTACGTTACATTTACGTGTTTCGACTATTGATTTTAAATATAAATTCGCTTTTTTATCTGTTTGAAAGGGGTTCTTGGGTGATTGAACTAAAGTTAAGAGGCAAAGAGAGAGAGAGAATAAGAAAAAATGTTGGGTGGAATGGGTATCAATTTAATCTCTAAATTCAACCTAGAAACATAGCACTGCATACAAACACAAGAGATCGAAATGGCTTTGAAAGATGTATGCAGACATTCTCGAACAAAATATATGGAGTATCATTTTGAAAAGTTCAGACATTTCCGTTTGTTTTGTTGAAATCAATATTAAAATTGATATAAAGAGAGAAGATACAATTCTGACGAGTATTTGCTACTTGAAAAATGCAGTATAAACTGTATATTGAATAAATTATTGCCATTAAATTATTGTTTTGATATATAAAAAAAAGAAACACCAGTTCAGTTTTATCATGACGTTTATCTGTATAATTTAAATTTAAAATGATCAGGTTGTTTAGTTGTCTCATAAGTTCGTGTTAGGTTTTTTCCTCACTTCATTGGCGTTTTTCAGAAGCAGCAATACTTGTCAAGTCAATTGAAAACTACTTTGTAATGTAAGCAAAACAGAGATTCACTAACCAAATAAAGAAATAAGACAAAAGTACATTGGATTCAATGGAGATTTATCTCGCTTCTTTATTGGTGCTTTGCGGTTTCTTATGAAGAGCTCGTATTGATGCTCCTAAAGTATGCCTGGTATACTTGTAGTCCATTTTTGTTTTCGGTTTGGCATAATGTAAACTCTTAAAACTTTTATTTTTTTGAATTTGAAATATTTCCAGTACTATTTGCATACTTTTAGAACTTATTTGAATATTTTTTTGTTTTACATTTGTTATTCATTTTAATGCATTTCTGTATTTTATACTCTGTACGGTAGTGCCTGTACGCTTTTTTTTTTGAATTTTTATTACATTTTTAACTAACCCGACTTATAGTATTGATTTAGAAATGGGATAAATTTGCAGTACTGCCAAAAAATAAATTCGTTTATATTTTTATTGCAAACGTGCTGTATAACGATTTGCGAACAGTATGTTGTAAATGAACTTGTACTACTTTTATCATTTTACGTTGATGGTATGTACATTATGCCTCAATAAGCAGCAACTTAAAAATTACAGTGACATCCAAAAGAATAATTTTTTTTTGCTTTTACGCTTCGCTTACTTTGTCGGCAATCACAGACATTCACATTCCGGTTTAAATTTTACTGACACATTCGTAATTCAAATTTTGTTTTAAAATCTTATTTTGCGCTTTTACATTAATAGCGTTTCGTGAATGCATTTTTTTGTTGTTGCTGTATTTATCTTGACAGTGTTGTCAGTTTTATTTAGTAGCGCAATATACAGTAGTAGAAATATTTTAGTTAAATTTATTGCCATATCTGGTGTTACAATACAGTATAACACTAGAAACATTTGATGCATTTTTTTCTGCAGTTTTTACACACACTCTCTAAAGAACCTTTGCACTGAGATGATGATGTTTGGAAAAGTATGAGCGAATTGTTATGGAAAGCCATTAATTCACTTTTTGTGTTTCCACATATTTGTCAGGTGCGTTGTATTGCTGTGTTTATGCCCTGTATATAAATGGGCTGCTTTTAAAGTTATGTTTTTACGTGGTCTGTGTTTATATAACGCTATTTGTTGGTAACAAACAATTGAAATTGATATAGATTTCTATTTTCCTATTTATGTATCTACTGAATTGCACACATACTCCATCATCGTTGTCATTGAAGTTTTATTTTTTAGTACACTCTTTACTCTCAACAGTAAAACTGACTAAAACCATTTCCAACTATATTCAATACATACAAAGTTGCTGTTTTACGTTTATAGACGAAAGTTTTATTTTTAAACATTTACGGTAATGTTTTTCCAAGCATAAAGTTTGTTAAAAAACCGTGGCAATTTTGTTTTTTTATGTACTCTTGAATTATACGAATTTATCAATATTAATAGATTGAAAATGTTAACAACAGTTAACTTAAAAACAAATTTTATTGCTGTAAAATGTAGTAGAATTTCGAATAAAAGCATTGCTATTGCCAAGTACACTAAAATTCTGCAAAAAAAACCAATAAAATTGACCATTTGGAGGTCCAGACCAATTTTATCTGCTGGTTGAATGTAAATATGAGTCCAATGTTTGTTTTGTGAGATACACGATGGGGTTATACGGTATACCAGTATACTAGTGAAGTTTTGTATTATTCAGCTTTCTTATTGTAAAATAGATATTTTTATTTTAAGTTGAATAACAATGGCAAGTGAGAATGATGTTGGTGGCTGTTATTGTATGTCTGTATTGGTATAATATTATATGGTAACTGTCTGAGAGTTTATAAATATTTAAAAAAAAAACTTCTAGTTTCTTTACACATGACTGTATAGCTTAACATACGAAAGTAAGAATATGTTGTTGTTGTTGTTGGACATTATAATGTAGCGCTATTTTCTTACGTCTTTTGCTACTACCACAGCACAGTATTTTGAATCTTTGATCAAAATAAGCTTAAAGATAAAAAGTAAACATTCAAAAGTACGTCCACCGTGTGTTTATCCAGCAGCAAACCCTTTTGTAAATCCAACTTCAAATAACAACAAAAATCAAAAGTGGATTAGATCGTGGAAAGAGATCCAATAATATCGGCATCGCTTCCAGTGAAAAGCAAGCAAAGAATAATAAAGCAAAAATAGAAGAAAACCGAAGTAGGAGAAATTGGTGGGGTGCATGTTGAAATAGCCTTTGACCATTTCATCGTCAAACCATGTAGAAGAAAAAAAAATATAAAATCAATAAATATTTAAAAGGATGACTCTGACAACGTATTTATTGCTTATAGGAAATATTAAAAAGAGATGGAATAAAGGGATTTGGAAAGGATAAAACTAGTGACCAAATCTTATCCCTGGTATCAGTGGCCGTCGTTTTCATACTTATTCAGTATTTTGATAATGCAGCTACTTGTATTGCATGCAAATGTGGTATTTTTAGCCCTGTAGCCTACAGTTATAATTCTGATTTACTTTTAACTTCAAATTAATATTGGAAAATTTTATTACGACGCAAACAAAAATTAGTTGTAGAAATTTATTGCTGTATTATTATGGTGCAATCTTTTATTTTATGCTGGTGTTTGTTGAATGTTTACAAATTGACTGTTTAGTCACTGGTGTGTTTTGGTGTTGTGTTTTGATTATTCAAAGTGCTCGAAGGGATTGAATTGAAAAAGAAAAAAAAAGCACACAGTACATAATGATTAAGTCGGTGAGTAAGTTAAAGTGTACAGGGAGAATGGTGTCTAATCCAGCTCTTTTATGTATCAAAAGACATGTTTAATTTAGAAAAGAAAACCCCCCTCCCAAAAAAACGTGATACAGATGATAAATTTTAGCTTGAAAAAAAAAAATTCGATTCCTGCAGAATAAATGGTAGACTGAACTGATCAGACGAAGCAGAGAAAAGACTAAATTGAGTGCAAAAAAAGTTAATGTAAACAGATGTTGCATCTGGCTAATGAATAATTGTGTAGCTTGCGAGTTCATTGAAGAAAAACAAATTTATCAAAAATAAAAGCCATGGCGTTTCCCAGTCAACTTAAAGATTAATCAAAGCCCTATGGGAGGTTTTTTTTTTTTTTTTTTACTTTTTATGGGTCTTGTTTTTTTGACATTAAGTTACATATCATTTGCAGCTATTTAGTTTTAATTACTTAACCTGAACATTTGTTTTTTCAATTAATAACAAGAAATCTCTGATCGATGTTATTTTTTAAGTGATGTCATTTTGGATTTGTAATTTATACCGGTATAATCGTATAATGTATCAAGAAGTAATGCCAAATAAAAGCAAATGTAGGTCATAATAATAACAGAGTGGATAAGAAAAAGATATGATTTTGCTTTCGGCATTGTAATAATTTATGTGTCTTAATAATATGTACAAATGCAGATCCAGTATCACTGAAACGTCTTTAGTGTTTTCAGTATTCCACCTCCCCCCTCCCATCATAGTTCCTTTATGTTGTACATTTTCATGCATCGTCCACACGATTATTAATCCTCATTCCAATTTATCACAAACCATAAAATGTATTAGCTTCAGTTATATTTCTTCATCATTCGTATTAGTGTGTTTATATGCGTATAGGAATTTTGTATTTTAGTCGAAAAGATAAGGAAGCAATGGGTTTTATGGCTTAAAAAGAGAGGAGAGGGGTATAGACGTGTATAGGGTATAGACGTGTGAGGATTCAGCTTAACGACTTCCATTTAAAAGTTGTCTCTGTAGACTATCGACTGACTTTTGAGCTGAAAATCCTAACTCAACCATAGCCTATTGATTCATTGTACATGTGAGAATAGAATAGATGTAGATATGTGTATATGTTACGCACTGGATGTGTACACTTTAGATGGCAATAAGTTACTGGGAAATATGGCAGACCATTAATCTACTGAAATAAATCATCCTCATTTATTATATTATATTTTGTAATTACGCCAATTCATTTATCTTGTGGAAAAGTTTTCAAAAATGTAAAAGCTTAAAACTAACTTTTAATTACTGAATAGTATAAAGATTTTTTTTAATTTATTTTTTTTTCTTTTATAACTTGGATGATTTTGTACATGAAAGATTTTTGCAGTTAAATACGTTATGATTATTATTTTAATTAACGGTTGCTCTGGTAATTTCTATATCAAATTATAAATATGATTTTATTGTGAAGTATTTGATGTTGGTAATTGGTCTACGTCGCGAGTTAGCAAAATAAATAATTAAATTAACCACTTATTATGATTTTCTTTTGTATTAGGAAACGCGAGCGCATGCGTGATGTAAAATTTAATTTA
>JAAFCF010005748.1:10196961-10243894 GCA_013389785.1 Helicorthomorpha holstii | reverse complement strand
CAATCACTATTACATCATATCAATTACAACATTTCTTCATGGTCATTGAGTGACCAAAAAAATTGCATAATTTTACACAATACTAAAAATCAAACTATGTACTTTTACATACAACTAAATTAAATTAAACTAAACTTTGACTATTGAAAATTACAACAAGTCTCCCCCATTTTTCATTAGTCAATTTTTGATTTTTAACAAACTCAACATCTTATGCAACCGAACTTTCAACAAACTTTTTGTTAAAACATCTGCCGGATTATTCTCGGACGATACATATTCAATTGACATCATACCATCGATAATTTTCTTGCGCACAAAATGACATGCAACATCAATGTGTTTTGTACGGTTATTCCACACCGGCTTTAGACAAAAATCTATTGCTGAGCGATTATCCAGCTTAGTGACAAATGGCTTTTGAATTGCTAATTCAAGTTCATTAAAAAACTGATAATACCAAGTAAGTTCACGACCCAAGCTGGCATAAGCCACATATTCGGCTTCCATAGTAGAGCGTGTTACATTGCTCTGCTTCACAGAAACCCAATCAATCAAACTATTTCCCAGATAAATGCACCACCCAGTAACACTTATACGGTCAGTTTTATCTGAAGCCCAATCCGAATCAGAAAAGCCCACCAATTGTAGTTCTTTTCCAGTTCGAAATTCAAGCTTATAATGTTTGGTAGTTGCCAAATATTTAAGCACATGTTTCAACTGTTCCCAATGTATTCTTCTGGGACAAGAATTAAACTGGCTAAGTTTAATAACAGAAAATAAAATGTCAGGTCTTGTACAGCGAGCAACATACAGTAAGCTACCAAGAAGGCCTCTGTATGGAGTACTGCTGGACAATAAATCACTACATGAAATATCAGTCATGTCCACAGAAATGTTCAAAGGTGTATAAACAGGCTTGCTATCACTTAATCTATACCGTTTTAGCAATTTGTAAATATAAGCCTCTTGACCAAGCTGAATATTCCCTCCATCATAACTGAACATCATACCCAGATACTGTTTACATCGTCCTAGGTCTCTCAAATCATAAATTTCAGACAATCGATTAACAAAATCTGTAATCAACCTATTTTCCCCAGTAATCAACAAATCATCTACATAAACCACAATAAACAAGTTTCCCCTTACATAAAGGTTAGGAGAAGTTTCCAAACATTTAAAGCCAAGTTGTTTCAGTGTACCATCAAGTTCTAAATTCCACTGATGACCTGATTGCTTCAGACCATAAATACTCTTATGGAGTTTTGCTACACTATTTGCTGGCCACTGATAACCTGGAGGTAAATGCATATAAACTTCCTCCTCAAGAATACCATATAAATAAGCACATTTGATATCAACTAAATGCAAAGGCCAATTGTGGTGATTAGCCAATGCAATTACAAAACGAACTAGGTTCAATGGTGCAACAGGGGCATAAGTTTCTCCATAGTCTAAACCTTCAACCTGTGAAAACCCTCTTGCCACCAATCTAGCTCTGTGTCTCACAATGGTACCTTTTTCATCAGTTTTTCGGGCAAAAACCCATCTACTACCCACTATATTCTTATCTTTGGGTTCAGGAACCACTGTCCAAACACTCTGATCATGGAGTTTTTCCATTTCCTCACCCATTGCCTCCTTCCACTCTTCAGCTTCAGGACTAGACAGTGCTTCCTGAACATTGTTTGGCGCCTCCATTATTAACTGTACATTTCCACTTTTGGTTGCATGCCCAGCACGAGATGCCCCAACCTCAACTTGTCCCCATTTGGTGTTTAACCTCATAGGGAAAGAAGCTGTCTTAGCTGCCCTTGCTGGTTGCTTCCGAAGTGGACTAGTATCACTACGCAATCGCTTAAGACCCATTCTAGGCACAGGCCTTTCTTGTGGCTGTTCAGGTATATTTCCCCCATTACCATTAGAATGCCCTCCTGCCTCTGTTGCCTCATCTTCCCTATCACAAGCATCCACAAAATCCCAAAAATTAACTCCTCTGGTTGGTAACTCAGTATAACTTTTAAGTTCTTCCCATCCCCATATGTTCTCAGCAAAATGAACATGTTTGGTCTCCACAATTTTTCCCTTCCCCTGGCCAGTAGGAATCCAAATGCGGTAACCAATAGTTGAATGGGCATAGCCCACCATAATGCCTCGATCAGCTCTAGGATGTAATTTACCCCCTCTGCCCTGTTTTGGTAAGTGCATATAAGCCAGTGAACCTAAAGTTCTCAAATGGCGGACACTAACTGGCCTATTTAGCCAAACAGAATCTGGTGGTTTGTTATCAATACTACTACAAGGAGTTCTATTATGAGCATGATTTACAGCAAAAGCTAACTCCCCCCAAAAATAGTGAGGTAATCCACTTTCAATTAACACACATCGAATTCTCTCTGTCAATGTCCGGTTTAGCCTTTCGGCCACCCCATTCATCTCAGGAGATTCAACAGATGTCAATTCATGCTTAATCCCATTCTTAATGCAAAACTGACTGAATTCTTCATTATTGAATTCCAGCCCTCTATCAGTTCTAAATCTTTTTACTGATTTATTGGTCTGTTTTTCAACAAAAGTTTTCCAATTACAAATAGTATCTGTAACTGTATCTTTGGAATGTATAAGCCGTATAAACGTTTTACGAGAATAATCATCTGTAAAAGTAAGCATATACCGCTCATTCCCAATTGCATTTACAGGAAATGGTCCACATAAATCCATATGAACTAATTCCAAAATCTCTTTTGTCTTAATATTATGTTTAGATTTGGACATTGGCTTGCGTGCACTTTTACCAACAGAACAAGAATCACAACAATCTACATTAAAATTCTTAATGTTCTTAAGACCCACTAAAGACTCAGACTTTACAATCTTATTGGTTACAACATTGCTTGGATGAGCAAATCTCCTATGTCATACAACACTTTCACTACTCTTATTTTTAACCAAATTAGTTACCCCCTCACTCAAGCTGAGAGTATATAACCCCTGTGTATGATTCCCCTTAGCAATGACTCTTTTTTCTTTTTCATTTCCAATAATTACCCCATCCCTAGTAAATTTAACAAAATTCCCTTCATTTCGATTTACAATTTTAGAGATAGATAAAATATTATTTTTACATTCTGGAACAAATAAAGCTTCTTTAACAGTAATCTTTTTCCCATTATTTAACTCTAAATTAACAACTCCCTCCCCCAAAGCATTCATCTTCTTCTTGTTGGCAGTTTGAAGACACAAACTAGTTTTCTGAATTTGTTCAAACAAATCTCTGTTGTTGCAAATATGATGAGTGGCACCACTATCAAGGACCCATTCCTGACTATCATCTGGTTTCACTGCTGATAGTAGCAACACATCTGGTTTGGGTGTTGTTGTCTGCATCTTTTTTGCTTTTTTCAGAACTGGATTTGGACATTTGTTTAAGAAATGCCCCTGGCCCCCACAACCAAAACACTTTCTTCCTCTATCTTTAACTTTGTTTGTTTTAGTCTGGTCATCCCTAGCTGGCTGGCCTTTAATTCCCAGTGAACTTCCACTAGCTTTTGAAGTTGAACTATCATTTTTTGATAATTTTCTTCTCCTTTCTTCTCCCATCAAAGCCTGTCTAACTCTAGGCATGTTGACTTCTTCAACCCTCCATAGGCTGATAGATTGCACCACTAATTGCCAAGACTTAGGCAAGCCGCACAATAACATACTACACTTATGCACTTCTGATAAAGCCACACTACACTCTTCTATCTGTGATATTAATTCTCTGCACTCACTAATATAAGACTGCATATCATCACCCTCCTTATACTTGAACTCAAAGAGTTGCTGCATTAGTTCTGTACACCTACTAATGGTTTTTGGTTTGAAAATGTCTACTAATTTCCTCCAAGCTGCAGTAGAACTAACACTTTCCATAATGTCACTCACATAAGCTTTTCCCACTGACATAGCTATTAAGGCTTTAGCTTTTTTGTCAGCCAAATCCCATTTGGCAAGTTCTCCTTCAGACCCAACACGTGGAACCGCTTGTATAACATACTTCCACAAATCTCTATAGTCTAAAGCACTCTGCATCTTCAGGGACCACTCAGTGTAATTATCAGAACTCAGTTCTGGTATGAACCGGTCAAAACCCTTATCACTCTCCATTCCGGTCAAGCCAAACATGAAAAGCAACAAAGGACTTTTTCCCGGCACTCTACCAGACACTAATTCTGTCTTACAAGAGTTATCACCCAAAAAAACACAAATAACTTTTACTAAAAGTCTCCAAAAAACTTTCTGAACTTGTTCTAGGAATTGTCCCGTGAGTTTCCCGTAAGTGTCCCGTTAAGATCCCATATAGATCAACACTAACTGTCCCGTATGGATCCCATAAAGTCCCATACAAATGTTCATAAGTTAATAGTAACCAAGACTCGGGATCGAACCGCAAGTTGTCACCGTTAGGTGCCAGTTCGCCCTATACAACCTTAAGTTGGAGTAAAGAACCCATAGGGTTACTTTCCCTCTGATGTTTGGATCCTCCAAGTAACTTTGAATCAGTTCCAGTTGTGATCCAGTTCCTACAGAACTTCCACATTGAATGAATTACTAATACCAGTGCCTTGGCATAACTGGGCCCATAACCCTGATAGCAAATATTCAGTTTATGAATAAAAGCCACAATTGAAATTGCAGAATGGCAGCTTGGTATTTCTAATTAACTGCTGTATCCAAAAAAACTTAGTACTGGAGTTAAAAATAATCAGACAGAGAAAAAATAGTTTTAATTGTATAACTATTTTAATAAGCTCAACGTTTGGTGGTCAGCTCCTGTCTTGTTACCTGTTACCATCTAACTAACTAAATCAACAAAACAGAAGCCCCTTTTATACAGGCAAAAACAAGTCATGTGATCAATCACTATTACATCATATCAATTACAACATTTCTTCATGGTCATTGAGTGACCAAAAAAATTGCATAATTTTACACAATACTAAAAATCAAACTATGTACTTTTACATACAACTAAATTAAATTAAACTAAACTTTGACTATTGAAAATTACAACACTATGGTTTGCTGAATTTTGTTGAATCATGTTAAACCAGGGCCGGCGCGACTTTTTGCGGGGCCGGGTTCAAAAATTGAAAAAAAAAATTTTTTTAAAAGTTTCCTAAAAAAAAATTTGTTGTTCCTGAAATTCTTTAAAAAAAAATTTTCCTAAAAAAAATATTGTTTTCCTAAAAAAAAAAAAAACTTAGGTTAAAAGACTTAAGTTAAAGATTTAGGTTTGCGACTTAGGTTAAGAAACTTAGGTTTGCGACTTAGGTTAAGAGACTTAGGTTTGCGACTTAGGTTAAGAAACTTAGGTTAAGAAACTTAGGTTTGCGACTTAGGTTAAGAAACTTAGGTTTGCGACTTTGGTTAAGAAACTTAGGTTAAAAGACCTAGGTTAAGAGAGTTAGGTTAAGAAACTTAGGTTTGCGACTTAGGTTAAAAGATCTAGGTTAAGAAACTTAGGTTTGCGACTTAGGTTAGGAGACTTAGGTTAACACTAAAAACTGTGATTAGAAGTTACTTTATAATTGTTTTTATGTGGCGCCTTAGTATTTATGTTTTGTTGTAGGATGATAATTTAAAAGATTTTTTTGTTTGGATTTATAATATTGTAGCTTGCAGTTTTAACATCTGCAACAATTTGAAAATTGAAATAGTAAACTCATAATTTCAAAAATGTTTTTTTATTTGGAAATGGTTTCGCTATCTGCATGAATTATTACGAGGTATATAGAGTAACAGTAAAATAATAAATTTGCCAAGTAAAGGATTTATTAAACAACTTGCATATTTAAATGAACTAGAGAAAATCTTATTCCAGTATTACATTCAGATACCGGTACTACTGAAAGTTTTCCAAACTGTGCTAATTAAGGTATGGTTTCAGATGAGTTTCTTTCTCAAAACATTTAGCTATTTTCAGGATCACTTTTTTATTATAAAAGAACGATATATAGAACAATCATCTGACATTCAGAGAAAAACTCTCTTGTATTCATATTGAATGGATTTGTTTTTGAGTTAACCCATAATTGTTTTCAAACTAAACTAATAGGACGACTCTATATCTTTTTAAATCAACCATCATCTAATTAACGACTTTGTTTACTATCTTACGTTTTTCTTAAATTTATTCGGTTAAATTATCCAAATTTGAATGGAATAGGAAAAACATTTTTTGGTTGAAGTGCAATGTAGTCATGCTGTTGTAACTGTTTAAATCATATTTGGCTGAATGTTTGTTAATTTTAATGTTCGCAGAGCATTATTTTGGCTGTTTTTAAGTCATTAAAATTCCAACTCATTTATTATTGTGGATTGTAGAATGTTGTCTGCTGCTTATCGATTGCTCGTTTTAAATGTTGGATGGTGTCGTTGTTCTCGTTTCATCGTTAAATGACCCAGAAATAAACAATGTAGGATGAAGAGAGAGAGAAAATAAAAATAAATAAAAAAAAAATAGACAAAAGAAAGTTGAAGACATATCGATCCCATTTCTTATCAACGACTGTAAAAAATCTAAAAACGGAAGTAAAGAAAAACGAAGCGTAAAACAAACATAATTCAAAGCAAACACTTCTTACATTTTATGAACGTTGCATTGGGTATGTGTGTATGGGTATACGGTACACACTGTATCTATTGTATATACAAGAAAAGTATAGAAAGTGATGGAAGGAGGAGGAAGAAGATATGGAAGATGGCTTCAGATGTTGTAAGAAGGTTAATATGGATATTTTTTTTATAAGGAATGTCGCCTTCTGTCTTTTGGTTTTCATTTATCATTTTAATGGAAAATGCTAACTGCTGCGTGTTTATTTTTTTAAACTGTATAGTCAAACACATGCCTATTAGGCGCTTTGAAATCGTCGTTTAATTTTACAATTGGCTGTGTAAATTTGTTGCTATTTTGAATTTCAAAAACTTCTACATGTTTGCTTAATGCGATTAACTAATTAACTTACTGTACGTTTTCAGGTTCACTATTAGATTACTGCTTTGTTTATAAATCGAAGCTGTTTTTAAGTTACTTGTAGACCAATAGAATTATAACACTTATTTGAAAATAGACAAAAATTAAATTAAATTCACAATAACATTAACAACAATTTCAAATAATTTTTATTTTTTTTCAGAATCCTATATTAAACGAACAAGATTGTTTGCAAATTTGGTAAGTCAGTTTTTTTTTATCAATTTTATTTTAATAAATTTTACCGATGATTAAATATCAGACAGATAAATTGTTTGCGAAATTGTTCCAAGGTTTATTTTATTTTGAAATTATGCTGTGGGGAATGCTGATTGTAATTGAAAGAAGTTAAATTTACTGAAACAAACTTACTGTAGCAAGAAAAAGAGATCCCACTTTTTTCAAATAAAGAAATACGATATTTTAATCAAGTTTCAAATTGGTTTTTTAAGCTGTATATTATACTATAAATATCTGCTGTGTTTTAAAATGACTTGCTAGTTGTTACAAGTATTCAAACGAAAAGATCCTCTTTTTTAAGAATGAGATGAAAACTTTTTTATACTGTATAATCAAGTGAAGTTAAGATCGAATTTCTTATTATTTACTTAAATGCAATTAAGGATTAAGACATATGATCCAGCTACTGTAAAAGTTAAATTGTATGCAGGTGAGCGGTGTCAAGAGTTTTTTATGCACATAAAATTCTATAGCGTACCGGTACTATTAAAAGCAGCGTATAAATCAATAAGGCAGGCAGTAACGTATATGTAACGTATACGTAACGTATAATATTGTAGTGTAGGTGTGGTTGATTCATCTTGCGTTAATCCTAATGCCGTTGTGTTTTTCCCCCCATCTTTTTATTCTCCAATTTCTCTCTAGAAAGAAATTGTTCCTAATTTTGTTTTTATATACATTGTCTTTATGTATGAAAGGTGTACCTTAATGACGCCATTAGTGTGGAACGTTATGCTGGCGTAAATGAGCTGCTGAGGGGGAAAAATTGAGCGTCGTGTAATAAAAATGTATGGGAAATATAGAAGCGTCAAGTGGAAGAAAATGAAGGGAAAAAGAATGGCTAAATTATTGCAATGAGATGGTTGTAATTTCTTCTCAAATTACACCTTTTTTTTATTCTTTTTTTAGCAATTTAGTTTTGTCTTGCAATTGCGTTTCTGTTGACATTGTGCTTTGTAGTTAGTTTTCTTTCTGTTGTTTGAACAGGATTCATTTACTTATTTAATAATATGAGTTTGGAGGTGTCTTATGTCTCAGTTGGAGACCCAGGAATGTGTTTATAATTCCGTCGATTAAATTAACCATGATTTATTATATTTAATTGAGAATAAACTTTTTTTTTGGATTTTGAGTTTTGCTAGACTAGTTTATCTCTGTAGTTGTAAGTTTTATTTTTTCTTTCTTTAAATATCGTCCACTTAATTAAACGTAGTCTGCTTATTAAATCGAGAAGATAATGATGAGACTGAGAAAACAGTCTGGTATATTAGCAGCGTTGAATTTAGTTTGTGCAGCTTATTATTATGAGGAAAATTCTGGAGCCATAATTTATAACGATGTCTGGAGAGTCTTAAATGGTTGTTGGCTCATTTGGGCATTAATAAGAGTTATAATAAGCAAAGTGTTAATTAGAATTTTGTTAAGATGAACACAACCCGTTGGAAAAAAACGCTGAACGCAAATCAAGTTAAACGCCCTATACATTAAACTTCGGAGAAGATTTTTTAGGGGGAATAAATCTCAGCAATTTAGTAATTATTAATCTGCTTTATTAATAATTAATATCAGTTTACTAGAAAATAAGCTTTAAGATAATGGATGGTTATTCATCACTTGAATGCAAACAACTACATTTTATTTTTATAGACTAATTTTGTTTTCTTAGATTTGCGCATTCAGCAGCTTGCAATAACGTTTTCGGTTGTGATTTTTTTCTGGTTTGTTGTAATCGCTTTCAATTAAATGGTCGTTGAAGAGTTTTGCATTTACAAGCGCAAAAATGAAATTGTATTCGTCAAAAAAAAAGAAAGAAAAATGAAAATTTAAATTAAGAAAATGTGAATAACGTGTTTTGTGTGAGTGAGGGGCTGTATTCATTTTTTATCAAAAGCTATATTTTATCAAGATTAATGGCTTACACACATTGACTCTGAACATTTCACTCGTACATATAGATTTCCGTCTCCGAACATCTTTAGTGACTAATAGCTTCTGCTTGGGCTAACGGTACTACCACCTGCCAACATTCACTGCGACTACTCCAAACTCTTTCCATTTAATTTTTAGCTAAGATATGGGAACGGCAAGTTTTTTGTTGTTGGCAAAAGCACGATCCATTTTGATAAAATTAATGAAAATCCTTGTCGATATTTATAAAATTTAAATGGAAATTTTTCCACCTGAATCTTTTGACTAACTTATATACAGCTGTTTTTTGAAGTTACATTGCCAATAAAGAAACGAGACTAAATATCATAAGTTTCTATGACCATGTTTCCCGTTTATTTATTGCTATAAAATATGTTCCAATGTAGAAAATTACCCGGTGTAATCTAGATGATGTACAGTTTGTACTTTTTATTTTGCTTGTATATGAAACGTTTAAGCTGAATTCTATTCAAAATCGTCATACTGGCTATTAAATCGGTTTTTAGAATTGTAAACGTTTTTAGATTTAAAGTACCTGAATTTTTATATCATTGGGTATTCTTGGTTTACCATTGTCTCAATAAGTGGTATAGTTTTTGAGCATCGTGTGCGGGGGTTGACATTTTCTAATTAAAGGATCGTACTTGATATAATGCGTGCCGAAAGCCATTAATCATTTTTTGCCGTGTCATCATTAAAGAATTCAGCAGGGTAAATATGCCCCCATGTGCTGTGCTGTTCTGTTTAGGTAAAATTTCATTTAAATTATCACTCAACGATGACTTTCAAAACTTTATTAAGATTAGCATAAGCTGTTTTGTAAGACATAATTGATCTATGGCTGTATTTAGTTAGCCGTCAAAGTACGCTATTTGAAGGTCTTACAAATTCAACAGTTTAGTTAAAAGAACTAGTTTATCGGCTTATAAGTTAAATGTAGTGCTCGAATTATCTTAATAGGTAAATTTCAATGTCAATTGTAGTGTGCCAAACACTTCAATTCAGTGTTTTCGAAATGTAATAAATTGAAGAATTTGTTTGATAATTAAAATAAGTGTGAAGAAGGGAATTCAAGAAATTTAATGTACTATACATATTAATTTTTTCTTATATATTTTAATAGTTTTGAGTTGGTGTATTTTTAAGCGACCTTTCCATGTCTATATGTTTGACTGGGTTTATGTCATAAGCTTAAAAATACTTAGTGGAATGTTGGCATATCTGAAAGTGAGCATTCCATGGATAACTAAGTATATAAAAAGATATGAGAAATAAAAAATGTGGAAAAGGGATTTTAATTTCAACCAATGATGACATTTTGTACTCTGATATACAATATTAAGCTACGAATTCATGAGGGCTATACACTAATATTTGTCTCTCTCCTCTATATTGATAAAAAAATGTTTTTTATATTTATGGAAAATCTTGAATATTTTTAAAGGCGTATTTTATTTATTTTTTTCTTTAAAATAAAACAGATATGCAAATTTACGATAAGTCATATTTTTTGATGATAGAGCTAGACTAGATTTTCAATATCGGTACTTAAACAACTGAAACTTTTTACTTTGGGCGCATGCGCAGTTCATCTAATTATTGAACATTAGCCTGAAGAACTGACGTCACATAATTGGCTGTCATTTTTTTTATCAAATTTTTTGTATTTGGCATTATCAGCTCAATGAATAAGCAAAAAAATATTATATATTATAGTAAAATTGATGAAAAACGCAGAACTGTGAATGCATGCACATGATAAATTTTTAACAATGCTGACATCAGCAGTTTTTTTTAAAGGCATTTCCGCCACTTGATCAACGAGCTGACTTGTAATAATGCATTATGCCAGTCTCCAATATGGCAATGATCTTAATTTATTATGACGTAAATATAATGCGTAGACATATTCAAATTAACGAGATTTTATAGGCGCAATTATTGTCTCTGGTTAAATTATCCTTCCAGACAGACGGTCGTTGGAGTTTAAATGCAATTAACTTGAATTTAACTTTTTTTTCAGTTTTATTTGATTCCAGTTGATTTGTATGTTGCTTATTTATTTGATTGTTACGAGAATTGACGGAATTCATTTTGGCTTTTGTTTATGTCGTTTGTGGTCTGTTATTGCAGTTTTCCTTCCTGACATGAATTTTAAGCTGCTAAACACCATCAATCTGAATGAGCCAGACAAATATATTTGGTTTATTTGACCGTTATGTCTTAGCATCATTTACTTGTACATATTGAAGACGGTTAAATTGCATTTTCTTGGAATTTCATTTCGTCTGAGTTGTACTTTTCACTGTGAGTTTTTTTTACCAAGTTTCAAAAAAATATTTTTTAATCTTAAAAGCAATACAGTAGTTTGGATGATTGTATGATGGTTTTTTTTATGTATAAATCTCAAGTGCTGCGATATTCACTGTAAAGCACAGGCAATGCATTATCTATGAATGATTGGAAATAAATTGCTATAAGAAGGGAGGAGAAAGTCAGAATAAGCTAAACTTTGAAAACATTTCAATTCAAAAAAAAATGTTTTTTATAAATATAAAAAACATCAAATCGGTATGAACTGGGTCTGTTTATGCGGAGGGTTTTATGCGCAGAAACTGCATCCTTTTTGTTTAAATCGGCGCATTTTATATGCAAACATATATCAAATGACGATTTTTTTATATAAAATTGGCGATGTGTTGCACGCTTTTGAGAAAACTTCGCAATAATACAGTTCTAAGAGGTCTGGAGGTTTTTATTTTTGTTTTGTTTTATTTATTAGTTTTGACTGAAATCGACTTCCTTAACGAAATATGGCTGTCAGTTTAAAGCGCTTTTGTGAAACTATATTGTCAATTAACTTAAGTGTTATCCATTAAGTTAAGCTATATATATTTTTTAATGGAAAAACTACTAGAAAGGATTTTGTAACGAAATAATATTGCTTATCTGACATTTCTTATACCGGTGGATTCAACTTTAAACTTGTAACTAAAGAAATTGTTTTAAGTGAATTTTGTTTTCAATAGTTTGAGTTTCTAGACAAAACTCAAATTAGGAATTATATCTGTAATATAAACTCTGGTTAGGGAAATCTCAGAGATGTAGCTCATTACTCAACTTTATTTTAGTAATATTTGTCTATATTATGTCGTTTTTTACGCTGACTATACTGTTCTTTTAGCCATTTCCATCGTTACTGGGATGAATTACCATGATTTGTCTGCACTGTATATACGATACGAACTAAATTGGTTTTTTTAAACTGGTTTTTAAGTAGTTATGGTTAGTTTTTTAAAGTTTTGTACTTGAGAGAGGCTTATACTTTTATTTTGCTACTTTTTTACTGAGCTTATTGTTGATTTGGAACTCCAGACGGAATAGTTAATGAAATAGTTGTACTAACAGCAAATGGATTTTTAGCATAATACGCTGAAACGCAAAATGCATTTCTAAGGAAATGAATAAAAAATGTAGACATTAGTTACACATTCATATGGGAATTGAGGCGCAAAGCAACAAAAAACTGAAGACAAAAAATTGTCTTTTATATATGCAGTATATCAATAAATACATTGGAAGAATCGAATAAGCAGCAACTCAAGTTGATTTTGATTAAATTTGAGGATTTTTACATACCGGTGCCAACTCGAACATAGTTTGGAAAAATGGGTGCAATAACAATTTACAAACGTCAAATTTAATTTCAAAATTTGCAAAAATAAGTCTTAAGCGCAAAACATACATGCAACAGTACTTGTGCATAACGGAGCATAGTGTGTAATCTAAGTTATAAAATCATAATTATGTGATGAAATAAGTGGCATAAAGTAGTTACTGTTGGTTTAAACACGCAATAACAAATGAAAATGCGACAAAACAGCCTTAAGCTTTTGTAATGTACAAAACAATAGGATAAAGCTATTTCCAAAATCAATAAAGTTCAACTTGAAAGTTTTTTTTTAACATTAGAAACTTTTTTAGTCTTTTTTTTAATACTTTGAAGATTAAAGGCGTTTTAAGTTGGTATTGGCTACTGTTAAAAATGATAGAAATGCGTCGTCGAATTTAAAAATGATGTTTGAGGATGAAATACTTATTGACGATGGCCGTTTAAAAGTGAAACTTTTTTTTTCTACCACCAGTAAAATCTTTTCGTTGTTGCTATCCATCCACATTCCAACTTCATCCTCTTCAGTGTGTTAAATTACACATTTTTTTTCCAACTCTTCTATATATCTGTTCATTTTGTATATCCATCTAGACTTGTATATATATATTTATCTTGAGATGTGACATGCTAAGAATTTCAAGAAGAAATTTCGATGGGAGAACAATAGAAAGTGGTTGTAGTGAAGTAAATCTTGTGTGCATGACCCATTTTGAATTTTTAAGGAAAAAAAACGCCCAAGCACTTTTCTATCATCAGCATAACTACTCGCACTATGGATTTCCGCCATATACTGCATTGCTGTAGCAGTATAATGCTCTGAGTTGAATGAACAATTTGTAACTTTGAAGAAATGATATCCGAGGCAGAATATAATAGTGTATTAGTATTTTGACATTGCGAATATAAAGAAGTTCTACCTTGAAATTTATAATTTTTTTTAATGACACTACACTACTTAAGGAATCAAGTTATTTGCCCAATATCACTTTAATAGGTTAAGTTAAAATATTTTTGAAATATAGTTTATTAATCATTGTATTGCATCAAATGATTGAAATGAAATTAATCTAATAATGATTTAAATGAGAAGTTGTGCTGGAAGGGCAATCTTGAGGTATTTCAGTTCAAGATGAACATCAAATAAGACTGTGATTAGCATTAATAACTAAAATAAGTGGTATTGTTTTATTGTAGTTTTATCTAATTGTTAAAGTTGTTAGGAGCTAGATTGGATTTTCCATTACAGAGTTGTCGTTATTGGGAAAATGGATTTCCTGTAATTAAATGAAGTATGCGACTTGCCATTATATTCGTCTGGCCGATGACTAAACTAATTATATAAAACATAATACGATAACATACTCGTACATGTAATAATAATTTGAGACGGAATTGAATGAATATACGGTCTAAGCAGTCGACATAATGCTTTTTATGTGATTAACTGTTTAGCTTGTACAGTACGTTAGCTTTCCCTCGGCACTTTTCTGCGCATACTGATTGCGATTACAAGATATTAGCTTTGCGCGCACACACAAAGTCAATTACCGCAATTTTATTTATCAATCACTTTGCCTTTAATATTTTAATGTAAACGTTTTAAGCCACATCGTTTTGATTTTATTAGGTAAATGGACAAAGACTGATGTAGAAAATTTTGGTACTGGGTTATTTAATGGAGGCTTGCGTATATTGCCATTAATTTTTAATACAGCCAAGATAAATTGCTCGGCGGTGTATGTGCTGTTATTAAAATTTTATATGAATAGTAAACGCAATGTCGCTTACATTATTAAACGGTATTTGATGAAAATATATCTTTCATAAATGTAATTAATAAAATTAGGTGCATGAAGCCTTTACCGAAAGGTTTGCTATTAATTTTATAAGACCATTTCACTTCAGTATTATAACATGAAAATTATTATAAGTTAAAAGCTATATAACTTACATTATTATCTCGTTTTTTTTCTTTCTTTTTGGTGAAAAAAATGGAATAAGGATAAATCACTTCCATTAGTAAGTTACTATTCGACTAATAAGAAGTGTGTCAACGACTGCTAAAGCCAATAAAAGTGACATGTGAGCTTAACCTTATGCTACAATTGAGCTTTCAGTATTAAATCTCTGATATATCAAATGCACTCTGAATGACCTAGGGGTTTAATTCATAATATACTGAAGATAAATGAAATTCCCTAGAAAATCTTTTGAAATGAAATATTAGCAAGCTTATAACTGCACAAGTACAAGTGAAAAGATTTAGGGAAAATGGGTGATCGATTCAAATGATGGGTGTAAATACTATAATAATGAATTTTTGTACTGCTCTCTTTATGACGTTAAAGCATGATGTGAATTTTGTCGAGGTGTAACGTAACATTTGCCATTAACAAGTTGATATACAGTAGAGTCTTAAGTTATGTTATACTGAAATGCACAAAGTTAGGGAAAATTCAGTGTTTTAGTGACATCATTGTGCTTTACCTACTTTATTTTCTGCAGGATAAGAAAACCAATTTAAGTTACTAAATTGGGGATATTTCATTTGAACTACTTTGAAGGAGTAATTTTTGTGTAGACATTTTTAAAACTATTTCGAGTTATATTTTTATTTAAATGTAAAGTTCACGATGTTGCAAACTTTTAAATGGATGTACTTTATCAGCGTGTAAAATTACTGACAGATAGTTTTATTATGGGCAATTTAGTTGAAGTTTTGAGTTCAGATTTTGAAATATTGGGGCACATAATACAGTCTGTTTTTATACTTAATGACTTTTGCAAGAAAAATTTACCATTCTTGACGTTGAATTACAGCACCATTAAAAATCTTTTTTTTTCTTCTTTTTGTGCCCCACACATACTTTTCTCAAAATAGTAAGAATAGAAAATTCATTCATTGTCGGAATTTTTTCTATTCGTATGCAAAGTAATCTGCAATTGGTAAAATAATGGAAATGTCAATGAAACAAATGAATGGAAACTACAATGATCGGAGGAAAAGGGGAAAACTTTTTTTTATATTTTTTTTTTTTTTGGCAATTTATTTTTTTTATTTTATGTTTAAGTAAACGAAAATGACTTTTGAGAGATTTAAAATAGTAGAGAGAGAAAAAATTGTGTGCGGAGAAAATTTCTTTGGTAATTTAACCATTAATTTTGTTCTCGTATGACGTCGTTAAAGTCGAACTGAAATTATAGCAATTGTCAATGAGGCTTTGAATTTGCGCTTTCCCAAATGAGTGAGTACAAAAAAAATAAAGTGAAGTAGACAGATTACATTTTCACAACGATAAAAATGCAAGTAATTTTCGCCTGGATTTTTTTAACACTTGCACTCATATTATAATATACACGCGCCTAAAGTCGTCTAGCAAAAATATAATAAAGCGGGAAAACATTGTGAAATTTGGGCATGATAAAAAATTACGCTGGATTTACGGGCATAATTTTGGAACAGCTGCAAACGCACATATACACATAGCCATCGATTTAACTAAGCATTAATGAAATCATAAAATTTTTGCCCTTAAAAAGAGACCCATAAAATAATTTTATAACTTTATATATTTTTTAAATATTACGTGAAAATATAATGCAGGTGTAAACACTTTATGAGAACACGTAAAACTGTCGTAACCAAATTTTTGCTCTTATCTGCGTCGTAACTTTGAACTTAACTGAGCTAGATAAAGAAAACACTGCCAATTTATTGCCATACAATTTTTTTCACTGATAAACATTGTGCACTTTAAGCTGAACTGTAGTAAAACTTTAATTTAGATTTATCGAGTTAAGTCAATTTGATACTTTTGTTAAGGTTTTTATGTCTGTGATGAAGTCGTTTTAACGCTTGAGCGTAAATTAGTGCAGAAAATAGTTCGTCGGTGTTAAAATATTAATCTTGTGCAACTTTTTAGTTTGATTACAATTTAAGATTTGAAATGTGTAAGATAACTTTCTGAGCATCTATTATTGATAAAACGTAAACTAAAAAAGTTTTCCCCTTCAAAATGGACCTATTATAATTTTTTTGATTGATAAAATGGGCAGAAATAGTATTTACTATGTCTTTAATGCGTTTAACAAGCAGAAAATGACTACATTTATTGAAATTGCTTTTTCTGATTTTAACTACTATTTACAAGTATAATTGCTTTTTGATTACGGTTTTAAACATAATAGTTGTCTAGGTATCTCCGTATTAAATAGCTTTGAAACCACTGAGCGATGTTTTATTTTTAAACGCTTACAAACGCATTTTGTGTTTTTATGTTTTTTTTTTCTTTCAATGTTTGAAATTATGTTGGCAAAAAAGAGAGGCAAAATAAAAAAAAAAACACACAAACAAAATACAAAACACTTTTCTCTCTTCGCTTTCATTCCGTTTTTACTTTGTATACAATGGAAACAAATGGGCCATAAAACTTAAATCTAAACAATAAAATAAACATAAAATGTGAAATACAGTGAATCTCGCATAAAAATATCCAACTTTTTAGGGGGTTTTTTCTATATTTTTTCTTTGTTTTGTTGTAGATTAAAAATGCATTGGCTACATGTTGTTATTATTTGACGGTAAAAGAAAAACTTTTTATTTTGCTTCATTTTTTATGTATATTTTAAAAATGTAACTTTTATTTTTGTTATGCTATACTCGTACAAAAATAAAAGAAATTGCCCAACTCAATGCTACTGTACTATTATATGCAGTATGTTAAGAAATTTAAGATTTGATTAAATTATGAAGAAGTAAAAGCATTTTTTTTGAACTGGAAGATTGGAAACACTGTCATTTCGAAGCAATATAATAATTTTTTTTATTATTATTTCGTGTTTAAATATTAATTTGGAAGTTACTGTGTGCAAAGTCAAACTGTACATTCGATTTACTCAGTAATGGTATTATATTAAAAGCCACAACAAGTAACAGCAGCTACCGACGTAATTGACTAATTTGTAGTGGCTAATTTCAATCGATATATGCAGTATTTATGCATTTTAGCTTTTAACAACTGTTCCACCATGTTTATTGGCCTCACTCCAATTAGATTTGTGTTTTGTGTGTAAACATGATTGAATCTCTTTCTCTCTCGACTTCGTTATATTTATCTGAACCCTTAAGCAGTGAGCATCATCCAATCTTATTTCAGATACTCAACCTTAAAAGTCATATGCACTATAGTATAGTGTAGTAGTGTACCGGTATGTGCTCAATTGAACTACAGCCACTTAGGCTACTTCTCTACTTGTATATCAGTATTACCTTAAGACATTCATACAAGTATGTGTATTGCTTTTGATATTTCCTCTGTCTCTTTCTATTTATCTACTTTACGTCATTATAAACATCCGGTTTCTTACTGTGATAACTTACCAGCAAAACACTGAGATTTTAAGTGTCATAAAGTATTGACACATCTAATACGAGTATTTACTGTGCAAAGTATTTAATTAATTTAAAGGGTCAGGGCATTGTAAAAGTCGTCGATCAAGGTGGATTTTATTTACTTAAAAATAGTATAACATAATACAGTATTATGAGGCCAAATAAACGGATGGTAATCAGTTAATGCATACGAAGTGCTACTGGCGTTTGCTATGTTGAATCAACCGTTTTGGTTATGTTATTGAATTGTTTGTTGTACATTGTGCTCCATTGAATTATTGACTAAATTATTTTAATAAAGCTTCTTGTTTAAAATACAAATGGAAAAAAAGTGGTGTGAAATGGGGTTTTAAGAATATTTGTGAGGGATTTAATATGCTTAAGCTGTGATATAACGGATTAAAATTCTGAAATAATTGGATACTTTTTATTTGACCATTTAAATAATTTCTCGTGATATTTTTTATTTATGGTACCGGTATTGAAGTGGTCTTATAATTTAGTGCGTTTACCCTAATGATATTTGATAATGGCAGCAACGGCGTACTATTTAAAAGAGAAGTAAACGTAAATAAAAACGCGAAATTAAATTATTTTATGCAAAAACGTCCTACATAGTTTATAAGACAAGAAAATAGCATAACTAGCCAAATTCAATTTTAGTGTTAATTGCGACAGTGTGGCATAAAACATATACTGCATACGGTTTATGCAAGTTTTATTTACAAGGCATTGTGGCAAGGATATTGTAGGGCATTTTCTCAAGAATTATTGATGATTTTGTTGTTTCAAAATTCTTGAGTGGAGATAAAGTTGTTGATAGTATATGGCAAACGTTTATATTGCATTGTGTATCAGTGCAATGACATTATCCCGTTATTAATATTAAGTGTTTATAGCTTCAATGAACGTTTTATTGTTGAGCATTTTGTTCCCAGTTTTGTTTCCCTTTCTATAAAAAAGTCTCTCGTCCTGTTGGTATTTAATAAAGAATTGCAATCGAAAGAATTGTTTATATGAAGCTTAGAAAAAGCACCAGCGCCACCGTTGGATAGCATAGCTATGCTGTAATCAAGCAATAATGAAAATACAAATGGAGCTATTTTTATCAAAAAAATAAATAAAAGATAACATCCTGAAAATATCAGAACAGTATTTCAAATCAAACCCCATACAACTATCTATCTATCTGCTCCATCCGACATTTTATTATATTTGGACCAAATCCATGGAATTGAGAAAATGAAATCAAGAGCTGTGGACACATTACTTTTTTTTCTCTTACTAAAAATGTTGCCTTTCTTCTGCCAATTTCATTTCCTTCATTTTCTTATACATGTTTTCTGTCCTTTTATTTTTCTTCATCATTTTCTGTTGTGTGTATTTTTTTATTTCTGGCTTCAATCCAATTCCACACAAAATGATGAACCATACTGTGGTGGCCATGACAGTGAACGGAATTAAAAACTCTTAACGATATTTTTCATTATTTTTTTACTACTACTACAAGTCGTAATACTATTGTGTACAAAAAATGGCTTTACAATTTTTTGTTACCAGTATGAGCAATGATAGATAAAAAAAGTTGATTGAAAAATATTTTTTTTGTAAGATTTTTTTATGGTTTTAATTTTATGTGATATTGATTTTTAAGTTTATACTGTTTCAAAATTTAATCTCGACCTCCAGTTCTAATGAAATTTTGTCTTACTTATTGTTGAAACTTATTTTAAACTATTATAAGTTGAAACTTATAAATGTTATATTGATAGTCGTTTTTAATGTTAGAAAAAGTGATTTAAATAATCAGTTTTCATCAGTTTAATAAGATACTGAGTTACTGGCTGTGAGGTTTTGTACCATAATAAAATTTCCACAGTGATTTAAAGATTTGACGAGAGTGCTGGGTATTATATAGCACAATAAAACAATGACTTTTAACTTTTGAAATGCCTTGGCTGTCTGTACAATGTAAGTTTATATAATATTTGCATGCAACATAATTCAAAGAAAAAGATTTTGATGTCATTGCGTGTCCTCTCCCCTACTGTACTTGTCAGGCTTATGACTTTGAAGTCGAATTTCTTGCCTATCTCGTAAAAACCTTTCGGATGTCATGACATTTAAATAGCTTAAGTTTAAAAGCTTCCACCGAAACATAAAATTCAACAAGACCGTATATAGACGGAACAGAAATTTAAATTTCTGGTACTTTTGATGATTTGTTAGACGTGAATGTACGGAAACGTAAAATGGACGTCGTCCGTTGCAGTTTATGTAAATCGTTAATTTTGTACGTGTAGAACAATAACTTTAAGATTGCATCTATCTTTTTGTAAGACTGTTAAAAGTACAATACTGCAAGTTTACTACTGTATATATAAAAGCTAAAATAATTATATTTGATTTAGTTAAGATGCGAAATTTCATCTTTTAGTTTGAATTATTTTGACTAATTTTTTGTTTATCTAGTAAAATGCATCTTTTAGAGGCTATTTTGACTTAATTTATGTATGAACTTTTGTGTGTATATTACAATTAGTTTTGGTCCATCTTCTTGTTGTGTAAACAGTGTGAATTAAACGACTTTTTAGTTAGCATTAAAATAACATTAACCTCTGACGCGTGATGAAATGAACGCCGGTTTAGTCCGACAGGATATGTAATCATATACAGTCGTTTGAAATGTCCGCTGGCACTTTTGTTGGCTTCCTTTCCTCCATTTCATCGACGCTCTCTCGACTACTGTACTACAGCACAATATTAAATATACAGTACACACCACAATTAAATGGCTACAGAATTACATTAACTTATATTGCACAGATGAAATCGTCTTCTGATTAATCTAATTATTATTCCAAACAAAAGCCATGTTATTTCTTCCTTTCTATTTTGCTTTGGTTAAAATTCAACCATTTCCATCTTCTTTTCCGACCCCACACACGTACTACCACCTCCTCTTTAATTACAACTTAGCAAGATAACTGTCTAACTGCCAGCTTCAGAAGCAATAATAATAAAAATAATCCTATTAAATAGCCAAAGCAACCAATCAGCGCTATGTAAAAGGAAAAACTCTTAAGAAACACCCCTCAACCCTTCTCCAACCATTTAGTGAGCTGTTTTTACAATTTCTGCCTATAACGTTCAAAGCAGTAAAAGTTTTGGATAATCGATAAAATGCAAAACTAATAATAATAAAAACACTATCATACACGTATTATTATTTGCCATTAATTAATGTTGGGTAAATGTAGAGGGAGACACAGAGGTACACAATGTAATAATAACAGGAGTAAAATTGCTACCCCTCACGCCTGACTTAATGAGCATCAATTGCGCTTATATTTTACGCCGACCTCGCCCATTGTAATTATTAAAATAGATCAAGTGGGCAGACATGCATAAAACGCTTGTATGTTTTCCACCCACTCCAACTTCCCTCCCACTCTCTTACCTTGTTGCATGATGATGTCACACATGTTTCATTTTGATAGATGTAAGTTTACACGTAGAAAAAATCCCACACATTTTTACACACACACAGTTTTATCCTCTTTGTAGTATATTATAATAAGCTTGTCACTACTTTTTTTTGGCTACACTTTTTGACGTTAATTAACTTTTAATGCTGTAACCACAGATAGTTTTAGCATCCCAAAGATTTGAGAAAATAAAAATAACGATGAAAAACGCTTTGGCGTAACCGGCGTTTTTAGACATTTAGGAGTTGATGCTGCTTTTAAGTGCTTTAAAATATCCATATACCGGTATATATTGTAGTTGTGTAGCGTAAAGGGGTCTAAAGACGTTGTTTTTGGTTGACGACGCTTAAACAACGCCAGACGCTACTGAGCGTCAAAGGAAATGATAAAAGCCCCGAATTTTGAACGCTTGGAAGAATAACCGCACTAACACGGGGAGGCTTTTTATCTGCGTTGCTTATGCTTTGAAAATGCTCTTAGTATGAAACAGGTCCTTAAGGTTGAGTCCATTTGGGTAAGTGGAAGTTTAGTACGCAGGCGTAGTACATGGCGTAACAGCTGCTTGTTTTCTTTTTTCCCTCGATGTTCAATCTGGATCAATTTGCTTTAAGTTAAAAAGATAAGAATAATATCATTAATTGGATAGAAATTGAAAATGCATTGAAAAATAATTGGTTTGTAATTAAGATAATATTCATGCGACATTCAGGAATTCATTAGGTCACTTTTATCATTTTTACAGAGTTAACGTTATCAATCATTATTAATTATAAGAATGGATGTTCGGATTTTTAATAATTGGATAGTAATTGCATTTCTATATATTTTTTACCCGGTATTTATATCTGAAATTTTTTGGGCTTATCATTTTTGTCTTTGTTTCAACTTTATCTACTTTAATCGTTGAAGTTGTTGGTTAGCTTTAGTGTTATGGTACCCTGACGTATTATGCTTTGTGCCATGGTGGTTTAATGGACTTGTTAACGCTACAACTGCATTGTAACAAATTATTATGTAATCGTGGATATGGTAAAATTAACTAAATAAGAAACTCACGTTGATAATAAAAAATAATGAAACTGTGTATGTTTACTTAATGAAAAACATTTTTTTAGTAAGAGTTGTATTATAGAGAAACTCATTATTTTTTGTCCCCACAACTTCTTAAAAAAAAAAAGCAAAACAAGAAAAAGCAACTTGCAATTGCTTATGAACAAAAGAAACATCGTCTTTCGTTCATTAATTGATTACGGTTGGTTATTGTTAACGAGCCATTGCATCTGAAAACGTTAATTAACTAAATGAAAGCTGTTAGTTTAGTAAAAATTGCAACCGTATGCGTCATATATTGATTAGTTTGGTGTTAACCAGGAACAAACAAGTCTAATTATTTATTTAGTAAACCCACTGAATCACAAATAGCGCAGGGTTGGACCCGATATTTGTAGGGTAAATTAATAATAGATGATTTTGTACTAACGTAATAATTGACGAACAGCTCTTACGTAGCGTTTTAACATTTACGGAGCGTCTTTCGGTAAATGGTTATGCTATAAAAAAATGCGGTGAAGAGCTGTATATGAATGCGATTATATTCAGACATAAATGGCTTCATCACAAGATTTTAATATCGTCAAAATAAAAAGTGAAATAAAAAAGAGCAAGCTGAGAAGCATAAAATCGTATTCATTGAACAGCGTGGCATTAAATTTGCGAAAATGGTCATATACAGTTGGTTGGGAATGGAAGAGAAGTAACAGCCAATGTTTTTTTTTTACTTGGCAATTTTGTTGCTCTTACTTATTTGTGTGCTGTTTTATAGTAATAAAAATCCGTTGAGAATTTGTTTACGAGGGTAACTGCATTTGGTTGTAATTAATTAACCGATGGCGAAGGTGTTTTTTTATTGTTTTAACAAAAAGGGAAGGGATAGCAGAAGTGTAGTTTTGCTTTTACCGAGCTTTAAATTATGCATCAAAGTTATAGCTTACTTCATTTGTAAAACGTCTACTACTGTAAAAGGTTAATTAAAATTAACCTTACGGCGTTCTGGTAATTGAGTGGATGGAGAGATTTTTGGCATACAGTCATTTACATTCAACAAATTCATCTTCACTGTGAATGATGCTTTGTTTTGTGCTTTTGTTTTATTGTAATACCGGTAGCTTCTCCAAATTCCAGCATTATTATTAATAAGTAGAAAATTATATACTGTTAATATCCAATTTCAATGTTGCAATTTTTCGATTTAATTAAATGAAATTCCATTCAATCGATTGGCACTTGATAAAGTATATGGATTTGAAATTTGGGATTCAGAGGAGCAGTTTTGAATTCTCGTGTATAAAACAATATCGGCGAAGAATATGTGAAGAGTATTGTCAATAAATCTGATAATATGAAAATAATCTCCATGCATTGCGTGTGCTCATATTGTTAGGAATTCAGCTCAGCAAACATGTAGTCCCGAAATTGAATTTTGAAATTGAATCTATAGGGCAAAAGTAACTGGTCACCATATATGTCCAGTAAGATATATGTTGATTTTATTGTTATTCATAGTGGCTCATCAAAAACCAACTATTCCTTATTAAATTTTTTAAAGGTTACCCACTCATAGGGGTAATTTTATTTTTTATGACTCCGCTGCTTTTTAATATTTCCGGAAATTGAAAATCATATAAATAGTTTGAGTGTAATATGCTTTCAATAAAAACGATAAGTTTACAGGCATATTAAATGGTCGTTTTGGTTGATGAATATGGCGTAATATATTTTTTGATGGACGTTTATGCTGATTGTAACATAAATTGTACATAAAAATGCTATAAAAATGTAGTATGCATAAAGTGAGTTACAAAAATATGTTACGAAAATGTAGTTATTCAAATTGACTGCAAATTTAATGACAATTATTAAAATAAATTGATAGTTTGAGTACTTTATTAAAAGGCTTGAAAGTATATACTGGTTTTTGAAACAATTTTTATTATTGTAAAAACTGTTTTGACGTTTAGCTATTTTGCATATTGTGCACTGATTCAACGAGTTTTCACGACTTCATCGCTTGTTGAATTTTTCATTACATAAAAGCAACAGTCTTTGTTCGAGTACTGTATTTCAATTGTATAAAACATTCTATTTGTGAAGCGCCATAACATAACAAACATTTCTGGCCTTTTTTTAGATGTTTATTTGTATGCTTTGTTTAATCTTAAGGTTTGAAAACCATCGAGATTTTGAAGCGGTTAAAGTAAACATATAGGGTATACTGTATACATGACTTTGAACTGCAAACAAACGAATCATGCGCAGCACAGCAGCAGATCTTGAAAAAATATGTCAACGCTAGGTGTTACTTTAAACGTAACAAAAGCACCCAAAAGTAAGATAAGGAAAGTGAAAGAGAAGATATTTTTCAATAGAAATGCATCTGAATTCTCTTAAATGTTGCTTCGATATTACAGTACAGTATTTGTGCTATTGTAGATCGATGAAAAACGTTGTTTTACAATTTACGTTGCATTCTACTAGTACGTTTAGTACATAAATTATTCTAAAGTATTTTTGTTTTAAATGGAAAAATGAAGTTAGTGGACTTTGATCGTTATTCCATTGCAACTTTTATATGAGACGTTGAATGCAGCAAAATTTACAAGAAATAATAATACATTAGTGTCAATCATTTGTTCTCTTTCTTGTCTCAAGCCATCATTTTGTCAGGTTCTCTTAGTTATATTAGAAGTTTTCGTGAAAGAAATAAAAGTTGTACATGTACAGTATGAGAGGCGTTGGGAGCTATTATTATATATTGTTGGCAGATATATAAAAGTGATAGTCATTCATTGAGGAATATAAAGATGTTATGTAAGGCGCTGGACGAATGAGATGGAACGGAGACGCAATGGGAGTAAAGTGGGAGTGTTTCTAGGAGAAAGAAACAGTGCAATTTTCGAAAATAGTTGGTCGTAAAAGTTTTGGCCCGTTTTCTTTTAAATTGTCGGTGATGAAAATGTGGGTTGTGCACTCTCTGAATTGTAATGGAAATTTTGGTAGAAATTTGTGAAGTAAGTCGTAAATAAAGCGTACAAATGTAAATTTAATTTAAATGTCACTTATTTAACTTATTTTTTTTTGTTGGTATCTGAAAATGAGATAGTAAAGTATCAAGAGTAACACTGTTTTATTTTTTTTTTTGAGTTCCTTTTTGTACTTGTAAGGTTAGAAATCGAATGATGTTACGCATTGTTACTTAAGCATACAAGTGAAGCGTATGAAATTTGAAACCATAACTTTTTTACACAGATGGTGTTGTATGAAAAGCTTCAGTAGACATTATGTGATAAAATTACAGAGCAACAGAGGGGAGAAAAGTGTTATTAACATATCAGAAAAAAACCAAATTGGTAGTGTAGCTACCTATCTGCTCGTAGAAAAGACTCTTCATGAATAACTTACTGTAAGATTAGTATAAATGCATGAAAAAGCATTGAAGTAAAATGATCAAAGGGTTACAAGTCATTATCAAGCTTTATGGTAATCGCTAGAAAATTAGTAGCTTCCCTTAAAATGACTTAGTTTACTATTATAGATTAAATGTGTAAACTGCATTTGAAGAAGGTTTAAATAGCAAAAACTCACAGAAAATATAGTAAAAACCATAGAAAATGTAATGAGAAGAATAGAAAATGTAGTGAAAATCATAGAAAATGTAGTGAAAATCATAGAAAATGTAGTGAAAATCACAGAAAATGTAGTGAAAATCACAGAAAATGTAGTGAAAATCACAGAAAAAGTAGAGAAAATCATAGGAAATGTAGTGAAAATCATAGGAAATGTAGTGAAAATGTAGTGAACATCATAGAAAATGTAGTGAAAATCAGAGAAAATGTAGTGAAAATCAGAGAAAATGTAGTGAAAAGCATAGAAAATGTGCGAATAGTCCCAAAAAAAAATAGTTGACTAGAAATCACCAAATAATGTAGTAAAGGTAGCAAAAATGCACCAAATTGTTGGTAACAATATGGTGAAAGCAATGTGAATGTACTAAAATATCTTGTCTTGTAAATATGGATTATTGGCGTGCATGTCTGAATTTTTTTTCATCTGTAAGTATGCGAATGTCAACGACAGACATCTTATATTTTTTCTTTGCCAGAGGAAGATGCAACACAAACGGCTTTAGTACTACTCGTATGTCTTCTTTTATTTTTTTCTTTCCTGTTTCTCTCTTATGGCTTTTCTTCTAATCTTGAATTGAGACCAACAACAGAAATGTCCATCATATCAACAGCATCGCAAATATGACCGACTAGGTTTTATTTTTTCCCCTATATTTTCTCTATTCCAATTCTTTCATTTCTTTTACTTCGAAAATCGTTTCTGTTTGCTATGGTAGATGAGTATAGTGTATAGCCCAAAAATGAGCAGACGATTGATTGTAGCAAGATGAAAGAAAATTGTTGGGTGGAGGGAGCGTTAAACGAGGTGTTTGCCAGATGAAAGTGAAAATCACTCAAATAACACTTTTTTCTTCTTCATCTTGCACACACTGTGTAGCTTTTTTCTTTCTTTTTTTTTTTTCATTTTCTGTTGGTGATGGCTGAAAATTTTCTGTTATTACTGTATTGGTGCGCTGTAATGCACTAACAAAGAACAATAATGATGTCGGAAAGAAACGTAAAAATGGCATGTTATTATTTATTATGAAGATGATAAAGCCTTACAAATTACTTAACGTTTTTATTGATACCATATTATGCCGCATTGTTGATGCTATTTTTTATATTCATATTGACATTGACGCTATTATATCGTAAAAACTATCTTGTATTTTTAATAGTGTATTATGTTGAAAGTTTCTTTTATTTATTTAAAGACGACGACAAACTTTTTTTTTCTTAAGAAAATGCCCATAGCGATTTTTTTACGCAATCGTTTTAATAGCATAAAAAAATATCTCATAAGAAAAGATTTTATTACCATCACCCATTGGCTTTATTAAATTTGATCGATATTTTTATTTTAAAAAAACTTTTTTTTCAACAATCATAAAACATTAAATTTTCAAATATGAAGCGTAATCTATTTTTCATGTTTTTTCGATATGTTTTATGTTTGTCGATATTATAGCTGGTAACATAAGCTACTGCATACAGGATCGATTCTATCTTTTATAACTTAGAACTGGAACTGCATTTGTATTGAAAGGTTTTTAATACGAGTTTTATGTCTGAAAATAATGCTTCAAGCAAGAATACCAAGAATTTTCAGCCTTGCTTTTGCTTTTACGTCTTGGTCTTTCTATCCAGTCATAGCGACAATAATAACTTAGATTATTATCTATAAAGTATTTTTTTAATAGAAAAGAATAGCAAATTGGGCATTTTTTTAGAAGAAATGTTTTGGCTTATGTGTTTTTTAAGTTTTTAATATTTGTTTTGTTGTAATTTGATATGAACTTTTAGTTTTTTATATTCTTTCTTTCGCTCTTTCTTTTTTCTTTTGCTTTATTGTTTCTATCTTCTGCTTAATATCAGTGTTCAAGCGAATGTCACGTATGTGAAATTTAGGGTTTCCTTAGAGCACTTTATTGAGCCATAAACAACATAGAGAAAAAGACATACTGTAGATGGAAAGTGAGTGGATTGCGTGGTGTTGTGAAGGATTGGACCTCTATTAAAGCACTTTTTTTCTTTTTAGATTTTACTAGCTAGCCCTAGCTTCGTGTACTTCATCTTCTTTATTTTGTCTTAAGTCGTTCCTAAAGCGGTTGTACTGCATTGAAATGACTTCTTAAAACTTTTTCAGACCAGAAAGAATTAATGATGGAGTTCAATGCTATGCAATGTGTATAAAGGTTATTGAGAGAATGGAATAGAATCTATATAGAGCTCCTTTTGTATACTAATGTATGGAGAGAATGTGAACCGATGCTAAAGTAACGATTTATCTCTTCCAATGGATTAAGAGAGAATCATAAAATGTGAAGACGATTAACTGGAGTTTGATCTCCGTCTCGTTCTCTCACTTCCAAAGAACTGAGGGGGGTTGGTCAAAGCTCGATTTATGGTGATGATGGCATAATACTCGTAGCATAAAGTTTACATGTAGTAAACAGTACATGATTACGTCTGAAAGCAGGCATTTTCGGCAAGAATAGGAGTTATGCAAAATTTACAGGGGAATTTCTACATTGGAACACTGATTTTTATAGTGCCTGTAAAGAAACGAGACTAAATACAATTGGTTGTACTGATGTTTTGTCTCGTTTCTTTTTTGTCGTGGAGAAAATGAGTTTCAAGTTATAAAAACCAAATGATAATCCTTAATAACTAATATGTTACGTGTTGAGTATTGATGGATTTATCACTCGTACTGTATATATTAAGATTGCTAGTTTTTGCCTCTGAATCATCTGACTGCCTATTTTATTGTGTTTCTGTGTAAAGTGATAAATGTGATGGCAGTGTATGATAAAGCAAAATGGTCAAATGTTTAATTCCATCTTTTATATATTCCTTATGTCTGATGGCAGCTACGATTCTTATTTTCTTATTTCTTGCTCTTTTCAATTTTAAATTTTCCACCGAGATGAATGGATGAATGAATAGTAGCAGCTGGTCTCCCATTTGTTAACCTTTCAGAGACCTTTTAACAAACTGAAGGCGATTTTTCTTCCTGTATCGATCACGTAAAATGCATAAAATACTCACACTTTTATACTCTGCACTTTTACTGCACTAAATTTTATTTATATCAGTTTTGAAAACGCTTGATGTATAAAGCAAAGATTTATATGTTATAACGTAGGAAAAAAGCGGACGTAGCTTTTTTTTTAAAAAAAAATGAAGTTTGGTATAGCCATACCTTTTGCATTTCAACATTTGTTAAATATTAAATTATTATGTGCAATTAAATTTGACTGTGAGTCATTAATACGATTTTCAGGTTTTACTGGACCTTTGATTTGGTTTCATAAACCATTTTGTGATCAATAGCGTCTAAAAGCAAAAGGCAATTTTTAGCCGTAACAGCAAAGGTTGAGATTGTATATCTTGGACAATAAACAACGTCAGCACACACGATAACCATAAATAAATAAGCTAAGTAATGAGTTTGGTTGTTGTCGCCATTTTGAATCATAACTTAAAAAGGTTTGTCTTTAGATAAACAAGCGTGATTTGAGGTAAAATGTGAGTTTTCATTAGAAATGGGATGGGGGGGGTATGAACATCCGTCTTTTTCATTCACACAATTTTATTATAAGCGCAAGCTCATCACATTTGTCTTACAAACCGTTTTGTTCGTGCTTTATTATGGAGCTTTTGTTTTTCGGTTGGGTTTATATTATTATAAATTATGATGCCTAACCCTCCATTGAATGCCTCCCGTGACCATTGGTCAACACCAAAAGTAGCCCAGTGGGATAAAATCGTGATAGACAACGGACAAGTCGTTGCTATGGTTACAGTCATTTTCATTGCTGTGCAACTTTGCTCGCTTATTAAACTGGGTGTTTTAAAAAATCTATATTAATGCGGCTCTTCTTTGTTTAGTGCAAATATTGTAACAAAGAATTGTCATTGTATAAAAGTAAAGTCATTTTTGACTGTTATTCTTAAAATAAAGTTAATCTTTATCACGAAATTTTAAATTAAAAAGTCAATACAGTATTTTATTTGCATTTCTCAGCATTGAAGCCATTACAATGATACTTTCAATATAAATTTCCCGAAATTTACGCGTAAAGTTATTATTGTTATATGGAAAATCATTCGAAAAATACAATATACCGGTACATTTTAATTGCGGTATGTTAGTTCTTTTATAATTTTGTTATACAGTAATCTGCATCTTCGTAGAAATACAATTTTTTGTTGCTGTTGAATGCATTTTTATTGCTAAATTGAACAAATTCTCATAGGAGTTCGTGTCTTTCTGAATGAAAAGTGTTTTGACAATGCGGTCATACTAAAGCAAGGCGTTTTTAAAAATGTGTTGACATGGAGAAAGCTTCTTCATAGAGGAATAACATAATAAGTACAGTAGTTAATGGCATAGCCAGACAACATTTTGCTAAATTTTGAGTACATGTACAAAAGTATAAAGGTCAACCAACCATAAAGTTTCTAACAACTAATAACATCTCAGCCATAAAACTACTTTCATTACTACATACTCAATATAACTTAGCTTATAGTGCACTGCACCCAATTATACAGATCTTCTATGTTACTATATACCGGTATATTCTGTAGCAAAATGAATAATTTTTTTTTTAATTAAACTGTATTGTCGATTTTTGTTTGGTAAAATTAATCCACTGTCATGTTACAATATCATATTGATACAAGTTCAGTTACTATTTATTTTTCAAGTCGTCCACAAAATATAAATAAAATTACTGTAAATGTTTATTATAAAATATATCGTGATATAGTGTTCATGCATATTTACTTTTACATTTTTATTTAATTTTGTGGTAGTCGAGACGTCACGTCTATCCTATTACATTTTGGTTAAAAATATCGGATATTAAAAGCTGAATATATTTTTAATAATACAATCGTTCAGTTCGTTTCAATTAAATTTTGTAATAAAGCAGTATTTGGTCGAATACGATTTACCGGGACAGCCAACCCGTGGTCCGTGGATGTCGAATGAGAAATAGAACTTTTTGTTTAGAAAAATAAACTGTGTACAGAAAAGTAAACTAAACAGCGATTGCAGTTATTGTGATTTGTGGTGTCGTTGAAAAATTAAAGAAACGAGACTAAATCGCACAGATGTCAATGTCTGTTTGTCTCATTTCATTATTGCTGCAAACAGAGATGATAGTCATTGCTGTGGTTACGCTAACATTCGCTTTTATTTCCGCAAGATTCTTGTCTAAATAGTTCATATTGTGCTGCTTCTTCAAGATATCACTGAGGGGGAAAAGCCAACAAACCTGATCATTCTTATGGGAGAACATAATAATTTGATGTTATAGTTGTACTTGATTAAATTCAAGAGTTCCACAAAACCAATGCTAGCTTAGCGAAGTGCGTTCAGAGTTACGCATCACCGTTAGCTTCTCTACCGTTCAATGGTCTGCAAAAGTGATAGAACAGATGACTGTATTTAGAATCAGCTTATCCAATGGAACGGACATAGCTTAAAGTTGTAGACATAAAAACTTAAGACTGTATTCACTGACTGTGACTGAGATTATCTCGTTGTGGTTGGGTTGTATATAATGCCATATGTTGCTAAATTGAATTTCTAAGAAATACAAGAAATTGATAAGAAATGTACATTTTACAGTGCAAGTTTTATGTTTTGGTTATATAGAATTTGGACTAATCGTTAAACTCACAAATAGCTTATTTTTGGATATTTAAATTACTTGGAAGTGATAATTAGATAGTGTAGTGTGACTTGTTATTTCCAGAGTAAAACAGCGACTTAATAATAAAATGCTGGTTTTCTTTTTACTGTTAAAACCCGATAATAATTGTTACTTGAAAATAAAGTAGTGTATTTAGATCGGAAAAGTTTTTAGTTTTGATGTTTTTCGTGTGTGTTTTGTTCGGCTTTGTTGAAATTTCAGCTTAAGAGAAGAATAAGCAATCTTCTTATGCATGTTGCTGATATAAACTTTAACTTTGACACCACATTTCTTAACTGTCAAAACTGCCAATATTTCAGTCTTATAAAACGAAAAACTCAGCCTGCAAAAACAAATCCATGGCTTTTCTTTTGTAAATTTGTTGTTTACCATAAATATTCTGTTATATATATTTTTTTACGTTCACTCGCATTGTCCAGAGTATATCTTTCGACTTTTTTTTATTTATGACTTGACGTGCAGATGTCATTAATCATGGGACAGTGACGTAAAGAGTTTCCATAGGGTGTCTAAACCTCATACACACAGCTGACTACGGTTCATGGCACATAAACGTGCTTATAGTGTTGGTTTTGCTTGGCTAACCAAAACTTTATCGGAAAAACAAATTTCCATATTTTTCACGTCTTTTTATGTAATTTTCAAAATACAAGAGCAAACACGTGAAACCATACGAGACTTAATTGCTTTTTGTTTGCTTTATAAATTTAAAAAAATCTAATATGTGACTTACTATTTTTTTTTACTTTTGTAAATTTTTTATGACTGGTGTTTTACTGAGACTACTTTTAGTGTCAACTTGAATTCGATTCTTGCAAATTTTATTACGTCCTCTTCATTGAAATGCACATGGATGTGACAGGTACTGAATAAAATATCTAATATTGATAGCACAAGTAGCGAGTGTCCATATAATTTAGTTGCACAGTAGCCTGCGAAGTCACAGCTTGGTTGACACTGTATTTTTCATATAAAATTGACTTTAAAGTAACACTGGTAGCCATGTGTTGCATAGAAAAGTTAGTTTAGTGACTGATGTTGATACAAAAACATCCCCGTTAATTTAAGCTTTCCGAAACTGATTTTGTTTTACAGTTCATAGGATTTTATATTGGAAAATGAGCTTATTGTGTTTACATTTGATAATGATTGTTAGAATGTTTTGATGGTACTGGCTTTTAAAGAAATTCTATTTTTAGCGTTTTTTCGTATTTTATTTCTTGCAGATTGACTGAGCTAACTTAGGAGTTATATTTCTTCCAAAACTGCATTTTGATCGTTTTTCAATTTCATATTTATCATCAAACACTATGAGATATTTTTTTTATCTTGCTCGTGCACCACCCATAGTATTTTGCTCCTTTGATGACGTAAATCAACTTTTTTTTTTATTCTCATGTTTCATCGAAGCCAAACTAAATTTTCTCATCGGTAATTTTCAGATGTCAGAATGATGGAAGGAAGCATAACGTCAATGACGCAATTATTTTGCAACATTGAAATCCACTTTTCATTTGTTTGGCTTAAATTTTCGTCGGAAAGGACGTGAAAAATATTATAATTGACTGTTTTGTAAGCTTTTGAAATGTACAGAAAAGGAAAGTAATGTTATCGATTGAATATAAAAATGGCGTCCACATATTGACTTTTGTTATCAATTGGATTGGAGACCTTTTCACTGTGTGTATCAACATAATATAGAAGTGAATCCTTATGGAATTTCATATCCACTGAGTAAGCATTGATGTATGTTGAAAAAGCAACAGAGATATTATTTTGATGTTTGATTTCGTGTGGATGTTTTAAGCCACTGTGTAGTAGATAACGCCTTTTGATAGAGGGCGTTGTAGCTTAAGATAAAAGGTCGATCGTTAAGGCCATCTGTAGGAAACATTTTCACATCCACTAATATGCCCATAATTATGTCTACATCCTGTTACCAAACATTTTTAACAGCCATATTTAATGTAGGAGTGGCATTTTTCACCCTCGAAAAATTTTCTCTATTCATCATGTGGTCAATTGACACCGTTGCATTTTGCTGCTGATGTCTTTTGTATGTATGTGTTGATGGCGTAACTTTGGCGTTAAACTTACCAATCGTCATACGGTACACTGTTAAATATAGAAAATCCCCAACAGAGTTATTAATTAAATGTCGGATATTGCAGCTATGGTGGTTAATGACTGGGCGTAAATCTGAACAGTTACTCGAGTCGTGTGTCGACTTGTAACGCTTTTTCGACGCTTTTCATGATGGATGAAAGTTTCTCTGGCGCATAGAGACGTAATTAATGTAAACATTTTCTTCCACTGCACTAATGAGCTTAATTAAGAAAGGGAAAAACGAGAACAAGAAGCTTTAAAAGAGTTTAAGAAAGTTGAAGTTCATAATTAATATAGAGCCCAACATGTTTACTACTTAATTTTTATTGACATTTTAATTTTAGTTTGAGATTTTTTAACTTTAAGTAATTAAATTTGTTTCTTAGAATTGTCTGATATTTTTTAAAAGATTTGTGGCCTTGTACTGTATAATTGAACTTGACAATACGGTTCATATAATACCGGGTGATTTTCTTAATTGCAGCACTTTTTTTAAAGTGTCAATAAATAAATAAACTAGACAAAATATTATTAGTTTCAATCGCACTTGTTCCTGTTTTATTCTAACCATGTGAAAAAAGGTTTTTTTATAATAATGTTTTTGAGTTTGAAATTTCAATGGACTAAAAGTAAGCAAAAGTACGTCGACTTTGAGGAGTCCAAGTCTAACTTTCTTTCGAGCAATGCCATTGACCCCATTAACTTTATTGTCATAATATCGATTGGTGTTGGTTCGTAGGTTGGGCCAGTAACGGTATTTACAGTACGGCATTTCTCCTCTTTACGTGACCAAAAAAAAAAAATTTTAAAATTGCGTCTTTATAATATAAAGTACTAAAAGTCTCACCCGACAAGTGTCAGTGCTGCTTGAAATAATTTGTAAAAACGATTTCCGCTGATTTTAGCAACGAATTCAAAAACCTTTCCAGGCAAAACGCTGTTTACTGTTCCTAAATTCTTAAACTGGGCGTAAACCCAATTAGCATGGTTGATGTTGATTTATAATTTAAGAAAGTCCAATCAAACAACAATGTTTTTAAGAAAGCGAATGGAATTGGATTGAACTTTTAACGTACTGTGTTGCAATATGAAGTGTACGCGTGTTTGTATTGTTTGTTTAACGAAATAGAAAAGAGAGAGAGAGAAAATGTAGTGTAAACAGTTTTCAGATGTAATTTAGCAGAAGATTCGAGAGTAGATCAGTATAGTACAGTAGTTTAAACCAAGCTTAAAAATACGTAAAACGTTGAAATTAAGTTTACACACTTGAAAAGAATATTGAACTGTGCAAACGAAAAAGCAAACACACTCAGCTCAGTTTATTTTTAGTGGCTGTGATTGGATGAAATCTGCCATTAATTGTAAACAAACGCTCATGCTGATATGGTGTACTTTATTTCTTCAGAGTTTAGTTTTTGTTACAAAAGTTACAGCATAAGACAGTGTGGTTTAAATAGGAATGGGTTTTTTGCTAGTTTGTAATGTAATAGGTTTTAAATTTTAGTTAAATACCGTTTAAATTAAATTTGCGTTTGATTATACAAAACGACCGAGTTATTTTTTTCTTTTTAAGAAATTGGTGTAATAGTATTTTAGCAACGGTAAGTTTGAAAACTATGCAATAGATTGTTTGTAAACAAAATTATTTTTTTTAGGGAATGTTTTTTTAAGACAGAAAATGTCATTTAGGACGTAAAATGTCTTGCTTAGGACACAAAGTGTGTTATTAAGAATTTACAATGTAGCATTCAGGTTACTTCTAAATTCCATAAAATTCTCATAAAACGAATTAATTGGTCGCTATTAACTAACAAGGTTTATTCTTTTACAGTATATGATTGTCAAAAAAATTTCTTAATATAGTATAGCAAATTGACTATAAATTACAGTATTTCAAAGTAATGAAAAGCTTATAATACGATGAGGGCGTTGCAAAATTCTTGTATAACAAATATGGGCGTCGGTTTCAAAAATATACTGGCTAAAGTCCTACAACGATTATTGAATAACAAATAAGGCTAAAAGGTATATTTAGTAGACATTTCATTTAGTGGTGTTTTATTTTATTATTAGTTTTTTATGTGACTGTGTGAATTTTCATTCAAAAACCGTTCGTACTTGACGTTAATTGAGAAATTTGATCGATCATCTTATCACCATCACTCTCACTTTTAATCGATAAGAAGTCTTATTTCCTATGTTTGGAAAAAATTTAGGAGCGTACTATTTTCGATACCTTTTCAAGTTGAATGTGTGAAATTTATTTATTTGATTATAATGTTTAGCTGTTTTATCACTGTTTTTAAGTATGGCATAAAACGGTGTATAAAGTCATAAAATGGCATTTTTCTGTCTGTCTTCGATTAATCGATAATAACATATGCTGAGTTAACAAAGTGGTTGTTAGTTTTTGTGAAGTGGAAATGAAACTTTCCATCAATACTGTTCATTGAAGTACAGTACGCATCTTTCTAGTCTCTTTTTATCTTTTTACCACCCCTTATAATCGTGAAACAGATGCGGGTGTCAATAGGACGAACAACCTAAGTTAAAGGGGAATGGGATGTGGCAGATTTATGTTTACAATTGTATCACAGTGACGGTTTAGCACTGCCATACATCACCCTGCAGTTAAATCGGACAACATAAACCCCCACTGTTATTTTAAGTTAGAAATGGTTGCTTTTTCGAGTATTTGAACAAAAATAGTGTAACAAAATAATTCAGTTGCCCGGTGTTAGTAAAAGACGTTTCAAGAGGAATTATTAACTTGTAAAAAAATTTAAAATTGAGTTTAGATAAAGCTATTTGTAATGCACTCCTAGCAACATTTTAAATTGAGGATTTAACCATAGGGAAATAACTTATTTTTATGTTAACTTATAGGTGTATATTAACTTACAAAATATTCTTTTTATTTGTACAGTGCTTTGCTGCTCTAGAGTGATGCTTTTTTTCGATTAATTAACATAGCATTGTTACATTTAACGATGTTTGGACCTTATTTCCTTCTGCTAATTACTTGTTAAATCTTCAACCAATAAATTTCTCTCAGAAAAACTACTGACATGTAAGTTACTTCCTGTTTCAAATGGCCTTGTTATAATTTACTGGTACACGGGGCTCAGTCGCAATTTAATGATACAAGTTCTGTAATTGTATTTCTTATAATTGGTTGAAGTCTCTGTGTACTTATTTTTACAGGTAAATTTGCTGTGCATTTGTTGCAATCCTTATTTTGTCAGAAATTAAGGTTAGACCGCTGATAGATTTATAAAATATTTTACAGTATGTTTAGTAAATTTGTCATATAAGTTTAAGCGATTTCGTGATAAGTTGTTATTGTAGACAACTTTCAGATACTTTGAGACTTATTGAGGCTTTAGTTATTACTAATTAAGTTATGAGTGCAGACGGGATGTCGTGCAGAAACACATGGAGTCGACGTGACTAGAGTGACTTTTCTAAAAAAAATCGATTTAAGGCTATAACGCTCAAGAGACAACAGTATAAGAATTTGGATTAACGCTAACAATTGACATTCACTTACACAGAATGAATTTCATTACGACACTGAGTATAGACTATTTTTTTTTCTTGTACTGTATAATATCGGTTACAATAATATGTCTTCTGTTTTTCTTTGATTCATTTTTTCTTGCCAGTTAGAAAAACAATTTAAGTGAATTTGCAGTTTGTTTATCTAAGACACAGAACGCAGTCATACGCTAATATAAAATAAAAAACATTTTAAGCAAGATTTACATTAGCATATTGCATACATGTCTTTTAAAAACAACAAGAAGTTGGTAATTAATTCTTATTTAGCAATGACGTGACTAGATTGTAAATGCACCGATGCAAATTTTTGAGGTTTTGCTTTAGGTAGCTTTCGTGCATACTAAATAGCAAATAAGGACGCGTTTGATACTGCCATTATCAAATGGGACTTGTTATCTATTGATTAACTATTTAGTTATTGCACAGAGGATACTATAGATAATAAATACGCTGATAATTACGGGTAGTATAGTTGAATTTTTATTTGTTGCTACAACTATGACACCGAGTCCCAATTTTGACGTTTTATGTTCACGTTAATTCTGCATTATGAAAGAAGTTTCATCTCGAAATCGTTATAATAAGCATTTTTATTTTGGATGAGAAGAGATACGATGTGCGATAAGCTTACGTTATTGGTAAAAATAACATGAAACTCACGAATTCACGGATGCGCTAAAGATCATACACAATGATGAAATAATAAAAAGCAAAATTAATGATCTGTCATTTGCAGATGAGGACATTTCACACTCAGTAACAGATAAAAATCGGCTGTCATTTTAGACATTGGCTGTCGTTTTAGTAATGCCAGTTATGTCGAAATTCTTGTGTTTTTCTGTTAAAGACAAATAAATTTTATTTTGCAGTTTTAAATGGGATATATTTAGTATGTAATTGTTAACGTGTGGATTAATTGCTCACAGTGTTGTTGGCTCTTGTGGGAATTGCATCGTTAATAGCTAAACAATGTGGCATTTAAATAAACTCGATTATTGTTTGGCTTTTAATTATTGCAGGCTGTAAAATGTGTGCGTTTATTGTTTGTTTATTTATTGAATGATGTGTTTATGCATTTCAGTTAGCATTTTTCACGCTGATGATTTAAATGAATTCTGTTTTTGTCATTTATGGGATATATTTAAAAGTAATGCTGACAGTTTTATAAAGAAATCTAAAATTCTTAAAATATCATTGTCATTGGAGTTGGCATTTATCATTTATGTTAAAATAATGTAAATGTCAATGGAGATTTGTTTTAGTTTTTTTATTACAGGATGGTCAAAAGATATCTGTTCATAGTATAAGAAAGGAGAAAAATACCTATGGTTAACTATAAAGTGTATTTCCGTTTGTTTATTTCCAGAATACATATGGAGACATTTATCTTCTGATCACCTTGTATAATGAATTTTTAATCATTAATTTTAAAAAATCTTTTCAAGTAAAAATGAAGAATTGAAGATGTACTTTCAATGTAATGTCTGATTTTATCAATGTTTTTTTTGCTTTGATTCTTCGTTGAATGAACATAATTCATTTAAAATTTAAATGTCTTTTGGTAGATCACAAACGTACATAAACACTTTTTATATGCCAACCAATAAAAAATTTAAAATTTTTTGAAATGAACAAATACTTGTTTTTATCTGTATTTCTATTGGACTTACTGTATGTTGTTGCAAACTTTTATTCTTCGTTTAATGTTTTGCTATTCGAGTAACATATGGAAGTCTATTTTGCATCAAAACCGAGTGTTCACAATTTAAAAAGCAAAGAAAAAAATAACAAACCCTGACTGATATCGATATGGTTTTCGTATGCAATGTTTTGTGTGTGTGGCTCCTTTGAGACTGTTTCATGGTTCATAGAAGTTATAAAAATGACGTCAGGAGACAATGTACTCTGTTTGGTTGGCGTCGGTTTACATTTTAGGTTCGGCAATTTTATTTACAATAAAAAGGTGCAACGTGAGGTTACGATAAAGATCTTAAAAATATTTGTGCACTTAGAATGAAAGAGCGCTGTTGTTGCTTTTAAGCTGGAAATTCGGTCGGTTGATGACATTACGTGGCTTGGCGTTAAACTCAAATATTACGTTGCGGTTGATTTCATATATAAACTCTGAATACCGCACTCGTACTCCCATCTCCCTCCGACAAAAAATGCAATCTCAAGTTTTACAGGGGTGCAAATAAAACATTTTATTGCTTATTTTGCAGAATTTGCACAATTTTTTTAGCATTCTCAGCCGTCGATTTTACGTAATTTATGTTTATTCTTTGCAGTTGACTAAGTTTTGGTTTTGTGGTGGTATTGGAGTTTTTAGCTTAGAGTTTATTTCGTTCCTTTAACGCATTTGTATGATAATATGATGGCTTAGTTTGGTGTTTCCGTTTCGTATATTCACTGTCCTTACATTTACATAACGTCGTCAGAAATACCACAATGGCGTTTTATTCCGAGTAAAGCAACTGTAATATCACATTATTCAGTCACTTAATGTATTATTTTTTTTATTAAACTGCTATTCTGTCTAGTTTTATTAGCATTGTTTTTTTTAAGTCGGTAAATAATAAATGACATAAATAGAGTAAATATCTTACTTTGGTGTACGTTTTTAGATGAAGAAAGAAAAACATGTGAAATGCATTTGGTGAAAAATGTAACGCTTAATTTCAACAACAAAAAAATATTTGTGTTACATAACGTAAATACAAAAAAATGTAATAAATGTAATGTTATATGCTCTAATAAATAACAACAACAAAATACAATGTATACGCTTCACTTCTACTTTTGATGACACATTTTATCATTATCATTAATTGTGTAAATGTATCCATCAAAAATTCCAACTTGGCATTAAGATTACTTATAGGACAAAAATGAAAACACTATTAATAAAACACTTTTTTTTCTTGTAAGAAATTGGTTAGTAAATTAAAAGTATAAGAAAATTAAATTTAATAGCATTTTCTGCACATTAGTTACATTTTCTATTAAGCTTTTTTTGATATGAAAAGCTTTTTTATTGTTGCTATTGTTATTGTAAATAAACTTCCTAAACTTTTTCCTGTATGTACAGTATAGTCCACTAATAGTCTGCTAAAAATACATCTACAGATCATAAAGTAAAGCAATGAGTTGGAAAGTAAAAATAAATCGATTGTTGAAGTTGAATGGGGAGTTGGAAATACTGGAACAATCGTATATCGTTGAATGGACTTGTATTGATGTGAATAAAACCGTATGTACTTGTACATAATACAGTATCATCTATATACCAAAAATGGCTATTTTTGTCGATTGCTTCTTTATGTATCAATATATTATTTTCTGGTTGATATGGTATATAGACGTTGTGCAAGCCTTTATAAATATTTCATAAACTTTGGCATCTTTACACACACAAAAAAATATATAAGCTTGAAAATACTGAATTGAAAGTAAACTGAAATAGTGGTCCAAGTTCAACGTCTTAATATTGCAAAAACGTATGGTATGGTGTTGGCTTTTTTTTCTTCCTTTTTTCTTCTTTTTCTTTTTGTGATATTTGGAAACGAAGATCGAAATACGGTATAACTAAGCTTAAGGATGAAAAGTAAACATTCAACTCTTGTGTCCACTATGTTTATCCAGTAACAAGCCCTTTGTAAATCCATCTTCAAACAACAACAAAAATCAAAAGTGGATTAGGTAGAGATTCTGTATAAAAAATAAACGAAATACCGGGGAAAAAATAAATAAAGAAAAACAAATTGTAGTGTGTGACGTTAAATGGCCCTTGACCTTTTAACTTTTATTATATATAAAAGTCTTGGGGAAGATAGATAACAGTACTTACACACTGCATTAATGTTTTGTAAGCTAAAAAACGGATTCGTCGGATTTGCAGAGAATAGATACAAGTAACCAGATCATTTGTTGAATCATTGACAATAACATTTAAGAATTGGATTTTTTTGTTGTTTTTGAACTACATACCAACACTGTATTTAAGAAACGAATGTGTTTTTGCGTTTAATTTGTGACCGTAATTAACGATCGTCACTAATATTGGTAATTAAGTTTCTTATTTTTTTCTTTTGTTATTCAGTTTACGAATTTGTAATTTAAGAGTTATAATTGATTAAATTAGTCCAATGTATGATTTTTATCTTTGCTGGAAAATGCGTGATGAGAAATTTAATAGAAGAGCAACTATTTTAATATTCCTTACACGACTTGTTTTTTATATTGAATAATTTGATCGAGATGGTTTGTGAAAGATTTAAGGAAGAATTATTACGACTCTAGAGGGAAAAAAAATAAATGATTTTTTTAATAAGCAATTTACCATTTTCAAATTCAAAGCCATGTTGTTTTTTGTATTAATTTTCTTAAGTGTTTAATCTGACGAAGCGATGCGGTTAACTTTGCTATTAACTTATTAAAAGTATATTGGGTATTTTGAAATGGTGGATAAAGTTTAAATGATTTCTTTTTCCTTCCAAAGATAATATTTAAAATTGAGATTGTAAACATTGCGAAGAAGCGCCACAATTCAGAATATGTAAAACGAGTTTCTTAAGATTTATTTTGTAGATTTTAATCTGGTAAAAGTATTAGGGTTGATATAAGAGGAAAATGCGACATTGTTGATTTATACACACTAATGTTTAGCGTTCAGAACTTGAAAATATTTGTGTTCTTTGCATCGTAACTGTATTACCGTCATACACAATAAGTTGATATAGTTGGAACTGTAGTAATAATTTAAGACGAGAATTATTATGAAGATTTAAAGCTGAATTCAGTGTACGAAATAAAAATGTACGTTGTATTTTTTGTGGCTGTTATATTGAAAGTAAAAATATTGTGTGAATTATGAGCTGTGATAAGTAAACCGGCTTACAAGATTAATACCGTAACAACAATAAACGTTTTTTATCGTTACTTTTAACATGCGTAAACTTATTTAATATTCAAGGCAAAATACTCATTCATTATATTTTATAAAAAAAATTCACTCATTTTTTTCTCACTTTTTTAAATTAATATAGTATATTAAAATGCAGTTAAATGTTATCATTTAATTATTTCTATGATGAAAACTAAGCTTTTTTGGCAACATTTGTTTAAAAATAAACTTAACTTTTTACTTCAATTTTCAGTTGGGGCAAATTTCTTTTTTATTTGAATGAAATGAATTTATATGGAAATGAATGTAGTCTGTTTGGTATTGATCATTGTTTTAAGCGTTAGATGGTGTTTTTGAACTTGCACCAGGATTAAATGAGACGAAATAGACAACGTTCAATAGATGAATAAAAAATAGACAAAAGATATCGATCTATCTGATACACCAATAAGCCTAAAGAGAAACGAGACTTTTAGCAAAAAACAGTTTGTAATGAACGTTTTACTTTTATTAAAATAATAAAAAAAAACCATACAGTAACTTATCGTTATACAGTTGTTTTGTTTAAAATTAACGAGGAAAAACGCGTAATTCTCAAAAACTATATAAAATTAATGAAAATGTTAATTAGAAACTTGTAGATGATGAATGGGGGCAAATGTTTGTTAAACGATTATTTAGTAAAATGAAGTAATTTTTAATTAAAATTAAATTATTTAATTTTGTTTATGAAAGTGGCCCGATGAGGTAGCCATTGCACTACACATCTGTATACAATTACATAGGTAATCAAGGGACAGCACGCCATTTGATTTTGAAATCGTATGTTACAATGAATCTAATTTCAACTCCATTGAATTAAATGAGTGCAATGCAACGTACTATAGGTAATGTAAACGCAAGGCTATTAAAGTCCACTTTTTCTAATGAAGTCCACTTAATTAAAAGTGATTACCGATTAAATTAAAAGCTGACAATCGTGAACACTATTACTTTTAATTTACATGGCTTATGAAGTGTTTGCGCTCGTAAGTTACTGTATACGGCAGAAAAGCGTTTATTTTGTCGGTTCGTCTGTGGGTTTTCATAAGAGTTATAATGGCAAAATGTTAATTAGAATTTAAGACGAGGCTAAATTGGAAAGTACACAAACTTATAATGTATTGAACAATCATTGTTCAAACGGTAGCTTTTTCCACCTTTAAATTTGCAGGCTTCTTAATTGTGGCAATTAATTCAATGGATTAGCTTCTAAAAACAATTTTAACAATCGTTTGTAACAATTACGTCGAGGGAGTGAAGCGTAGCGTTATTTATTACACTATGCTAAAGCCAGTTATTTAACATTGACGTTTAATTCAGTTAAACATAAGCGTCAAATAATACAAATAACAAGAAAATGGTAAAAAATTAAAATTGAATTATATAGTTTATACTGTGTGTGTAATATAATGTATGAAGGCAACACATTTACTGTATCTACTTTGTATTTTCGTCTAAATTCGATGTAAACCATCAAGATTAATGGTTTCTACACGTTGTCTCCAACACTTTGCTCACTATGTTTTTTTACTTGATATGAAAGCACCACCTGACAGCGTATAAACCAATTTTCACTTCAATTCCTGTGGAATGTAGGAGGCGCTATGTGGTGCATTGTTTGCGGTTATGGTAAGGTGTGCGTGTTCATTTCAAGTGTAATCGATATGAATTCACAGCAGCATATCGTATAATAATAAGTTAGTTCTTAGATACAAAGTCGACTAAGACACAATATGAAAAACAAATGCATTAATTGTTTAGAAATACAGTGGAACCCCGTTAATATGAAAGGTGTTTTCGTGTTAACGAGAACCTGCAAACTGTAATGACATTTTCAAGATATTAAATTCAAAATATTCTGCATTTTGTGCATCTATATGCATGTATGCATTTAATAATAAAAAAAACAATGCAATTTTGAATTTTTTTTTATAAAAACGAACAAAAATTGTATTGAATTTGTATTTATTTTTATAAAAATTTTGATTTTCTCTACATTTTCACCGACGATATACGCAATCAGTTCGTGTTAACGGGGTTTTCCTTCGTGTTAACAAACAAAAATAGATGTAAAAGCCTATACTTAAGTTCGGGACCGCAATGTTGCTTCGTGTTAACGAGATTTCACTTTATTGTACTAATAGCAATTTTTTTAAAGAAAGATTATGGTGTAAGGATATTATAAAGTGTAACGAATAACTATAAAACTGCGATGATGTCGATGTTTATAAATATCAAATTTATTTTTTAACTCATTTTTCTCTCTGCATTTTTTGAAGCAGCCAAATTTTCCAAGTTAAAGATGACCTCGATGTCTATATGTTTGACTGGGTTGATGTCATATGATATAAGCTAAAAAATCGTCAGTGGAATGTTGGAATAGCTGAAAGTGAGCATTCTTTGCATGACTAGAGGTACTTGTGCTCTACTCATAAAAAAAGAGATGCGAATGATATTTGAGTAGAAGGGGAAAATGTAGAAGAGGTATTTTAATTTCAACCATTGATGACATGTGTTCACGTATATATTTAATCCCTAAGCTTCAAATATATCTATGTTCACTTCCTCCTATACCGAAATCATCTTCAGAATACTTTCGCAATTTTTTAGGGCATTTTTATAGACTGATATAAGATTCGTATGTAAATTTACGAGCAGTAATAATTTTTGACGATGAAACGAAGGATTTTTATAGTAAATCTAACCGTCGACTCATCATGATCGATGACGACCTGCGCATGCTCAATCTATTTTAAATGTAAAAACCAAAATAGTAAAATGGTATGATCTTGATGATAAAAAGGTTTTATTTATTTTCGTTAACGACAATGATCATGATCATCGACTTAAATATTAAAATTTATACATAAAAAACGCAGAAATTTCAATAGAAAAGGTGATGTTAGTATAACTAGTAAAATCGATTTCAAAATGGTACTAAATTGTAATTTAAGTTCTAAATTGAAACTTATTTTCTAAGAAAAAAAAGCAGGACAATTTGCTATTGGAACTGATAAGATTTAGTCTCGTTTATTTTTGGCACTGTTAAAGTCAGTGTTCCAATTGAGAAAATCATCCGGTACTTATAAAGTAATTGCTAAGTTAATTATTTATAATTGTGTAACTTTTTTTATCATTTATTTGGATTTTTGCTTGAAAATAGCAATATCGAATTTTCTTTTCTGTTATCTTTTGCTTTGGTTTAATATTGCAACGTCATCAAATTGGATAAGCAATAAAAAATAAATTTGGCATCAAGAGCCAATGTCGTTTCTTGTGTCAGCGAATTTTCTTTTATATTTACTCGTTGATTTTTTATGGTTTCAATATTATATATTGTATGGCATATCATAAATTTAATTAGTAACGACATAAAACTGAGATTTGATATGTAATTTGGCTTTTCTATTCACACGATTGTTTATTTTGACAGTAAGTGTTAATGATTTATACGTTACAAAACTGCTACATTGATTGCAATACAAATAATGGTAGTTAAACGACATTTATAGAGACGATATAGTGAAACTTTTTTTTATATAAATAAGAATTCGACGGTCATATTAATTTAATGACTATGAAGAAGACGATTGAATGTATTGACATGATATAATGGATATTCATCGTTATTTTCTGAATGATTTGAATAAAATTGCTATGAAATGGGAGGGAGAAATCCTTCATTTCAAAAGGCGTATCGATATCTTCTTTTTTTATGGGTATCAACTTCACCGTATATTTTATAACTTACATTAAACGTCATTTCTTTCATTTTTTTTTTATAAAATGCTCGTTTTCAACTGAAATGCAAACAACTTTTTTAAGTTATCTATATATTTTTTATATGAAAAATACTTCGAAATGCAATGAAATGAAAAATTTCTTACAAGATGCAAAGTTTTTGTTTACTTTAGGGTATTTATTTATTTTTGACTTTTAAGGGGTACAAACATGGCTTATTTATGGCTGTTTTGTTTGTTTCCAGTGCGTTAACGAATCCAATGGAAAATCTTAAATTATTTTTATCAGGATTGAAAAAAAACTTTTTACACCAGATTTTTAAAGTGAATTAATGTTTAACTTGAAGTCGTAAATTGTCATCCAATCTACTTCCGTTTCTGGAAGACATTAATGTATGTGTTAAATTAAATTGGACAAGATGCAAAGGGGGAAGTTTAAATGTGG
>JAAFCF010005748.1:10118195-10196561 GCA_013389785.1 Helicorthomorpha holstii | reverse complement strand
TTCTTGTTGAGATGAATAATCTGGTGAATCTGTCACATAAAATGTTATTATTGTAAGTCAATTTGAAACATGAATGCATGATCAAACGTTGAAAAGTTGCTCAATTTTCTATTTTTAAGAGATGTGTGTAGACATCGAGAAATGAAAAAGATATCTTGGAAACTAGTGTAATTGAAATTGATCTTAATTGTCATTTGGACGAATGTTGGAAGCTTAGGATTCATTAATAAGCGGCAACATTAAAAGAATTTTATTTTCTTCACTGCAAATCCTCTCTAAATCCCATCAAGGGAATTTAATGGTCGGCAACTTCAATCATGTCATGTCAGATTTTTATATCTTTTTCTATAAGAAATAAGGAGTAAAATAAAATAGTAAAAGTTGTATAATACAATAACAGTGGTTTGATTTTTGTAGATGAAAAATTTTCTTTTGTTAACCAACATATTCTTACACTTAGAAGATTCAGAAAAGCAAAAAAAATTGCACACATTTTTTTTTGGATGTTTTTTTTTGCATTACATTTTCACAACTTATTGGTTGTTGCAAAAATGATTTTCTTTACGGTTCCAACTAAATCATAAGATGGGAAATCTCAAAGGAGTTTTGAAGTTGAAGCATTATGATTATGCTACTTCGCAATGATGTAACTTTAAGAAAACTGAAAACGTCATCAAATTTCTTTAAAAAAAAAAAGTTTTGTGTGAAAATATTAAAGTTTACATGTTATTGTAAGATGTACTATTATAATGATTAATGTTCAAATTTTATATACACGTAATTATTAAAGAATTTGTTAAATGGTAGTTATTGGCAACATGTACAGTAACAAAATTTCCATTTGCATTTCAATTTAACTTTCTTTTGAGACGAATAGTGAAAAAAGTAAAAGGCTTGATTTAATTTCCATAAATTTTCGAAGAAGAATAAGATCAAAAGAATTAAGTCAGTGGATGACTTTAACAGAAATTATTTCTAGTTTTTACATCTTTTTGTTTTTGACAAATATATACCGAAATACCTGTTGTGATTTATTCAAATAATTTCAGTAGGAATATCAATGAATAGTTAGGCTTTTAAAATGGTAAAGTATTGATAAATATTCTTTTGAATCATTGGAAAGTGAAGACACAAAAGACTTTTAATATACGATGTATTAGCCAGAGGAGATTTTGTCTGTAGAAAAGAAAAAACTTAGTCGACGGTATATCTTTTGTTGTTTACATTTATTTGGCTTTAAGAAGTTTCTAATCGTAAGATAAAAGTACATAATAATAGCAGCTACTTTTAACTAGGTTAGCATTTCTTGAAGATATTTACTACGAGTTGAAAAGAAAATGGCGACATCTCATTTGCAATGCAATTATATATCAAATGCAGCAACAATTACTTGAAATTTGCTTGAAGGCAAAAGTGTCTTAGTACTCAAAAGCTTTCAAAATGAGATTTACAAAATAAACATACTGCGTCTTGTAGAAATAGTGAAGTGAAATAAATAGAAAAAAAAAACGCCGGCAAGATGGTTTTGAGATGCAATAGCTTTTTAAAATAATAATCATCATAATGCTTCCATTGAAAATCGTACGTGTATGGCATCTTGGATAAAAGCATAAGAGTTATATAAGAATTCTATACTATACTAGTAGTGTCGGAATTATTAAAGTAATTTACCAAAGGCTATATAAGGAAGAATGGGTTTAATTGACGCATAATAATCTTTTTTTTTTGTTGATTGTGGAAAATCATTCCTCGAGCGGTTTAATTATTAGAAAATTTATTGACACATTTTATTATTTAGTAGATAAATTGATACTGTATCTTAGTAACTGCTGATGTCAGTGTATTAAGTTTTATAATAACGGTACTACACAAATTACAATGTAAGTTACTTTACTTACAGATTGTGTACACACAAAAGATCCGTTCTAACTTAACTTAGTAAACATAATAGAATCAAACAAAGTTAAAATACCTATGTTTGCACAACATGTCAGTCTAGACTTTTAACATTCATAATACGGATATGTTGCATATATTTTGTTGTATTTTTGGATTTGAAGTTAACCTGTTCATCTATAATTTAAAAGTACAATAGTATATCGTATTTGCATAAGGGAAAAAAAATTCATTTTGTTATTTTCAACTGACATTTGCATTTCCTATCATCTGAGTATTAATGCTGTTTGACAGATTTTCATTCTTTATCTACGGTATATGTTATAAACAAAAAATGAAATGAATTATAAATCTGTTCGTATATGATGTCTTAAAGCCAGCAATACAGTATCTTTATCTCTGTTTTGATTGGTCGAGTTTGATCAATACTATACAGTATACATGTTGCTTAACAGTCATCTGTTTACTAGTATTAATATTAGTAAGACTGATGTATAACGTAAAGCATTTTAATTTTAGAAGATTAAGAAAAAAAAAAGCAATAACCACAAATAGGTTTTTTAAAGAAACTTTTTTATAGCAAAAGTTGTTTGACAGTTGTGGATAACATGGTGCATCTTTTTAAAATAAGATACACCAAATAACTTATTAGAAAAGGTTGATACTTGATAATATTAAATATGAGTAAGTAAATATTATATCAAATTAATTATATTTTCGTTTTTTTTTTTTTTTTGGTGGGTTTTTTTTATTTTCGGTTATTAATTGAAGGCATTATTGCTCTAAAGCACTAAGTAAACTTTGCTTGGCTTGATTTAATGAAATATTTTGCTTGTATAAGAAAACTAATTTGAAGTTTTAATAAATCTCTCATTTGCAGTAAATATATTGACATAATAAGTTACAGTTAATTTAGTTTTTAACCAGAATTTTTACCACATACAGTAAGTTATAATCACAAAGCTTATCATTTTATTTCCCTTCTCTCGAGTTACTTTTCTTGCAGTATTTTAAAATGGAGCCCCATTGTCGACAATATCCAATGGGTAACGGCTGCTGTGATAGTAACATTACGAAAATGTCAAGCTCTTTTAGTTGCATAGACATCAAAAAATCGATTTAGCCGGAAATAAATGCAATAGCGCGTTTGGTCTTGTGGGAAAAGCTACTATTCGTCACTCGTGAAAAAAGACACCATGGGGAGTTGGTTGGAAGAAGGGATACAACTGTCATATACTACAAAATATTTTAAAAATAAATGCGAAATTTTGTGTTGGTTACGCTATTTATCTTATAATTTTTACAAGTCTCTGCAATTGAAAGTGGAAGAAAAACTTTGTTGTACGCTATTTTTTTCGGATGAAAAAGATAGAAAAATATTCCCAATTGGACATCACGGCAATTTCTATATGAAATATGGGATTTTCAATTTAATCAAAAAAAAAAAAAAAAAAAGATTTACGACAGACAAATCACAAATACAACATGTGCGCATGCGTTAAACAAAGTTATAATCCCCATGTGTAACTACTGTATGTAGAAGGAAGAAGTGTGTTTCTTGATTTATTTCTTAGTATGAAGCAGTTAAGTTTTCTAACTAGGATACTTAAAATTTCATTCACAAATTTCTAATGCTCGCTGCTGTTTATATTAAGTGAATTTTTAATGTACGTATAAAGTTAAGTAAGTGTAAAGTGTAAAATAATGCACATACGTGAGATAAATAATGTAATTTTTTAAAAGCCAATCCACTATGGCAGTGTAAATAAAATAGCGGGTTTTATTTAGTTGAAGAAGAAGAAAAAAGATCTTTTTGAAGGAATTATTTGTGGTTGAAATTGCTTTTTCTAAGAATTTAACCGACAGTGTAGAAGGTTGAAAACCGTACAATGAATACACAATTTAAGCTGCATTGTGTACCATCATTATTACCATCAACATCATCATCATCGCCAGTGACCAAAAACCGTTTTCCTTTCTGGTTTCCGGCTATTAGAAAGCCGGTGTATCATTAATGAATGTGAAACATGTGTGTTGAATTTCGAATTCAAAACTCGTCCTAAAAGCAAGAATATCCTTTGGGTACCGTTTGCATTTTAAATATTGACAAATAACCTACAGTATCTACAAGTACTAACTGAAACTGTGAAATAATGAATATAAAAAACAGTCTAAGCTTACAGTAATTCAGTAAACATTTTTTTTTAACTCATACTTTTATTTAATAGGTTAATCATACATTTTAATTTCAGAGCTGGAAGGTTAGATGTGAGCATTTAATTAAAAGATAGCAATTAAAAATTTAAAGCGTTGAATAATTTAAAACGAAGAAATTATTAAGATTTTTGTCGCTTGACTTTAATTAATTAGAATTAATATGTAAAATGAAGTAAACTTATCTGAAAAATTAAAATTCTTATTTTAATAACCAATTTTGTTTTCTTAAATTTTAATCAGAATGTAACTTTATGATACACGTTAATTTTTAAAACTAAAAACACAAAAAAATTCTTATAAGCTGAAAAGGCACATTACAAAATGGCACTGTTATCTGCAACTGCAATAAAATTTTGCATAGCTCAATGTTCCACTAGAGGATAAAATCATAAAAATAAAATATATCTTTGGGAATTTAATAAATTATCGGATATTATCATTTGTTTGTTTTTTTTTGTTGGTTTTGTTTTGTTTGTATATTGAGAAAACTTTACTGTGATTACCGACAGTGCATATAGGACATTTTATGTGTAGAGCAAGTCTGGTTTAGCTTGAGGGCGGTAATTTATAATATTTTATCATAAGGAATGCACATAATATTTGGAGAATGAGGAATAAAAATGGCGTTTCTGGTGGCAGTAAGTATATGGATGGCTCTCAACAGTAATGATGATGATTATGAGTTTTCTAACCTGCAATCGACGACGTGAAGCAAATACATAGCAGCAAAGATTACAAAATTATTACGACCGAATCTTTCTACTTAAGTTATATTAATTTAACTTACTGTTTTCGTGACTGTGGTTTAACTAAAAGTCACTCACTAACTAAAAATAGGAAGAAAATTTAACTTAACAATGAGTTTGGTGTGTCTCCTCCCCTTCAAAAGAAATAAAAGGTCTTTAATAAATTTATTGCGAGAACATTTAATCATTTTGATTGTTTTCGACTGCGTTCGTGTCTATTTTTTTCACCGTGAACGGTACGAACGTAGCCGGCAGGGGAAAGTCGATCATTACCGTATGTAAAAAAGCAGTTAAGAGTTATTGTGCGTATTATTCAGTTTAAAAGTGTATAATTATTTTCTACTGTAATAATGGACTTTGATCAAGTAATTTTCAGCTTTTATTTCGTGCAAGTTCATTGACTTTTTAACGTAACAAAAAAAGCAAGCGATAATACAGTAAGATTTGTTGAAATTGCTGTACAAATAAAAGCGATTTCTCCATTGGAGCATATATTCTGCTTTCTTCGGTTGCCAATAGAAATGACTTTAATGCAAAATTGAAAGTTGTCATAAGATGACGATGATGTAGTTAATGATGATGATGGAGAATGAAAATGCTATTGTCTGTGGCTATTTGAAATTGGAATTTTTTTTTTCTATCTTAAATTCAAAAGGGAAGCAATATACACTAAGTTAACTCTCCTTGCATCTTTTCGAAATCTTTTCACATCTCAACCTCTCACTCTTCAAAATGCTAAACGACACACTTTCTTCCGTCTTTTATGCAAGTCAATTGAGTTTATATTTTGTCTTGTCATATGAATTGCTAGAAATGCGAAGAGAAAAATTTCAATGGGAGAACAATAGGAAGTGGTTATTGTGGGGAGTAAATCTAATATATTTTCAAAACGACCTCAAGACACTTCAACGTCGTTCTCATAACTGTCAATGCAACATTTATTTCTAAAAAGCACTTTCAAAGAGATATATACTTTATAAGGGTTATGGGTTTATGTAGTCAGGGCTGTTATTGTATGATTTAGAAATTAAATTTCGCAGTTCCGGTTGCAAAGCAGTTAACTTGGTGTCGGGAACCATTTTTAGTCTTTTTTTAATGCAATTTTGCACATTTTAGTTCAAACATTTGCAGACAAAGGTTTTGGCAAGAAATAAAATTGTTCAATTGACGTTAACTATTTTTTTTTATATTTTGAAATATGTATTGGCCATGAATTAATTTCTAAGTCGTTACAAATAGCTTTCTAATCATTATTTATTTTTTTATTCCAGTGCATTTACTAAATATGATTATATGAAACGGTTTAAGCCTTCAGCAGATGAGAGATTTTCTATCGTAAACGTAATTGATGCAATTGACTGCTTGAGGCATTTTGGATTTGTTGGTTATTTTATATATAAGTTATATTGCAATAGCGTAATATACTGTATATTACACTGTACGTTTTGGCACATAAAGTATAGTGGTCCTACCACCCACCTAAACCTGCAATATTGATGCTAAACATGTGTACGTAGTTGAAAGGAAGATAAATTACTTTCTATCGCGAGGTATAAAAAGATTAATAAAAAGTTGCTTAAGGCCTTCTAAAGCCAACAAAAGTGAAAAGTGAGATTAACCTGGTTTCACAATTGAGTTCTCGTATTAAATCTCGCATCTCGATTGCTCTTCAATGACCTGAGGGTGTAATAATATAATGAAAACCCAGGAACGAAACTTTATATGAAGTTTACTCTGGGAAAAAATCTCATCTTGTTACTCTACACGAAATAGGATGATTTTCCAAATTGGAACTCTTTTTCACACGACAAAAAATAAACGGGAAAAATCGCCATTTGAATTAATATGATTTAGTCTTAGTTTTTTTTTTTGGTGCAATTTTAAAAATCGCTCTGTAATTTTCTTTTTTACTATCTGAACCTAAAAGATGTTAAAAAAGATGAAGTGTTGTTGATTTGTTATTAAAAAAAGACGTTAAAAGTACTACTGTAACAATATTTGAATATGGTTAATGTAATTTTGCGTTAAAAGCCGAAATGTATTTGCTGTGATGCAGTTTTTCATTTTAGTGACTTTACTGTGTTATGCTGTAATGTCTTTTTCTTATTTTTTGAGTTAAAAAGGCGTGTAAACAGTGTCGTCGATGTAGAAACGATTTCAGCTTCAATTTTAAACGTGAAATTCCAATGAGATTTGTCAATGCTAGTCCTTGTCTGGCTTGTTTGCAACCACATTTATGGATTGTGTGTATGTGAGAGTTAGTTTTGCGCATGACAACGATTTTCTTTTCAGCGAACACAGTATACGTCTTAACATGAAGCTTTTTCGACAGCTACGTCGTCGACTGTTTATGTATACGTTATATATGTAACAATCCTCCATGGTTCCATTTTTACGTACAGCTGATTTTCAATGTATATACATACAAAATTCTTTTTTTTTTTATCCCTATCGTGTGCCTCTTCCATCACTACTCCTCCCTCAAAAATTCAAATCCTCAATTTTTATTCCCATTTTAGCCTCACTTCATCCCTTCTTTACAGTGAGTTTCGATTCAACTGATGCACTGAGGCATTCAATCACATGTCTCTGACTCTGAAAGATAACTTTTATTTGTTACCCCCAAAAAGTTTCTACAAGAATACGAAAAAATTCGAGGAAACGAAAAGCAATTTAATGCTTATACAGTTACGTATATGGCGAAAAGGGGGAAAAAAAAAAAACCATTTGATCAACGAAAAAATTGTGCAAAGAAAAATTATACACTGTTTAACGATAACATAAGACTCCATCATGGATTGAAAATACCATTACTAAAACGTTGAAATGCTTTTTTTATCCATTGTTTATTAATTTTATATAAAATTAAAAAAATCGCGATGCGTCTGATATATGGTTGCTTATTTCTGAAATTGTTTACGGTTGTTATGGTAACTAACACTCTCTTACCAAATCTTGTAAACTTAACAACAAAACATGGAAGCATAATTTTGTTTTTCATTAATGTAGTATTGAAACTTTAATCTGGTAATTTACTTTCTGGTACTTTTGTTACCGTAACTTACTGGCTGAATTAGGTTTTTTTTTTATAAAAAGAAAGATAATTATTATAAATTGTAATATGGTGAATTAAAGTTGCATTAAGGATAGAAAAGTTGCATTAAGGATAGATAATACAGTACACTCTTAAGTACAGTCCTTTTAAATGGGAAAACAGTATGGGGATTATGAAGCTATTAATGCCAAGTAATCAAGCAAAAAACAGTTGAATTTTAAATTGCAAATACTTAATGGTAGACTTGATGCCTAAAAGGTTTTTATTTCATTAATAGGTTCGATTAACATTGAAGATTAGCTTTGGTATCTATTTTTTTGGTTTGCTTTAGTTTCTACAACGTAAAATTGTCGTTTTTCTATAGTTTGAAAATGATATTGCAATATAAGCTTTAAGTTTCCACTTGCATTTGTTTTTTTTGTTTTTTTCCAATGTTTTCAATCTTGGATATGTTAGAGTAAAGTCTCTGTACAAGCACATTTTACTTGTACTGAAACAATCAGTGCTTTATTTCTAAATTTACTGCAACACCAAAAGAAGAAAAAAATAAAACTAAAAGCTCCGTCATTTTCACCGTTTCTCCCATTTTTCATCCTCTAACGCTGTCTTGCTTTGCAATTTCTACGGAAGAAACTAATGGGCAATAAAACAAAATCTAAACAATAAAAGAAGCATAAAACATATAGCGCAGAGTAAATTCTTATGTAGAAAATGTCCACGTTTTTTTAAATTTTGCATAGAAGATTTCTAGCAAGTGTTTTTTACATGCAGTACAATAAGACTTAAACGCTTCAATTGTTAACGTTACTATGCAAACAAAAAAAAAAGAAATTTAAAATCTCCACATGTTACCAAAAAATAATTTGTTTCTTGATTTTTCTATTTTTACGTTTGCCCATTAATATTTATAGCCAAAATCTCGTTTTCTAATAAGAAACTCTTGCGACATAAGTGAGACTAAATTGCATCGGTTTCAATACATATTTGTCTCGTTTTTTATTGTTCTAGGAAGAATCACATTTATTTGAATGAAGATTCGTCTTTTTTTCTTTATTATTTAAAAACGAGACTAAACGGCATCGGTTTCAATACATATTTGTATTATTTTTTTATTGTTTTTGAATTTACGAGAAGAAATTACATTGATTTTAAACTAATAGTGTTTAGAATTTTTTTATACCGCCAACGGTTTGCTAAGTAATTTCAACGCCTACCGTGATAATAGCATCAACAATCTAACAATATTAAAGAAATATTTTTGTTATTAAAGTAAAATTTCTAAAATAAAATTGTAGGCATTAAAGTAATAATAATCTTCTTGTTATTCGATATATTTGGTCAAAATTTACTGAACCCGAAAACGAAATCAAAAGGTGCATGGACAGATTGCTTTTTTTATCTGCTCCTTCATAAATGTTGATCCTTTTTCACCAATTTCATTTCTTTCACATGTATTATTCTTTTACGCTTATTTCTTCCGTACACGAATTTTTTTTTTTTCAATGGAGGATTTTATTCATTCAATGACTTCAATTTCATTTCATCTTGCCTCTGTGTTTGGACTCTCACAACATCCATGATGGTTGAAAGAGTATTAAGACGCGGTGTTTTCTTTATCTTTTATTTTCTTTTTTTTTTTTGCTAGAAATCAAGATGTGTCACAGTTTTTCTTTCTTTCTTTCTTCTTTTTTTTAAAAAAAAATTCTGTAAGAGGTTTTGCAAATTGTATTTCGTTGCCCAAATGTTAACAGATGAAGTTTCAAAAAGTCATATTAAGGTCGCATTTATTCACATTACAATATTTGTAGTAGAAAATGTAAGTCGATTTAAAGCAAATATATTATATGAAATTTCATCCTAACAGAATATGCAATGAGTGATCATATCATATTTTCTGTACAGCAATTTCAATTGTAAAGCGAAATTTTATTTTTTAAAGATTTTTTTTTTTTTTGACTTTTAGCTGCTGTGCAACTTTAAGCTTAAAGGTCTTTGACATTTGATATCATCTAAGGGCTCCTATGTAATACTAGAATGCACTTTTCAATTGGAAGTGACACAAGTTGAATAATAGTGTAATGAAGTTTAGTGCAGTTTAAATTTGAACTAAGATTTTTTGTGCGTGCGTTTGTGAGTGTATGTGTATGGCTTATGTACGTGTTTTTTTGTTGTTGTCGTTGGCAAAGCATAGATAGATATATTTTTTTTATTTATTAAGGAGGAGATTTCAAGTCATTTCGATGACACTTCAAATAAAAGCTCTATTTTTTTTATATGTAACCTTTAAAATGCTGCTAAGTCCATTTTCGGTCTGTTGACGAATTTTAAAAGATTAACTTGACGAGTGAAAGAGCAGTCAGTTTTTTAAATGGGCTGGTACATAAAAAGCCATTTCAAAGTAGTTTCAGGCCCTTTAAATTAGATTTAAAAATAATTTAAGAAAGTGTCGTTAATGTTGCAAAGTTTTAACTATACATAAAACAATTTTGAGATGGTAAAGAAAATACTCAAAGTCTATATGTAGCTTGAATAAAACTTTCTTATTATTTATTTAATAAAAGTTTAGTAAAACACTAATATAAAAAGTTATTTTTAACTTTGTTTTAAGGGACCATAATTTTACCATATCTTAATTAAAACTGGTTGTTGCTCTTTAATAAATCAATAGTGTACAGTGTACTTGACAGATGAAAGCTATACTGTAAGTTACTGTATAAATTAATGTTTTTCTTTGACTAAAAAGGAATGTTTTAAATTAAGATGAATTCCCCACTTACACACTTGTTGTTTTCAATTACGCTAAAACGGTAATGCAATCACAAGCAAAACACGGTATCGTTGTTCAAAGTCAAAGAGGAAAAATTGGTTTGTACATTTTGCTTTTATCTTGACATTTCAATTGTTTTAAAACTGATTTACTCGATAACATCAGAAAGTAAATTAAATTGCGAGCAGCTCTACTATTCGTACGGTCTATGCAAGTTACAGTACTTTATTTTTTAGTTCAACAAGAATCGTACTAAATACAATGAAAAATAGAAGTTTTGGATTTTTCTTGATTTAAAAAGTTTCTTTCAAACAATTGTGTAGATAATGTATAACTTAAAAAAAAGAAAAACAAATAGTAGGGCATTATTATGGTAAAAGCCAAGCGTATAATAATGCTTTATGACTTGAGAAATAATATTTGCTTTTATAATGGCAATAATAAATGTCATGATATTTTATTTCTTCCACTTTATTGCGGTTCAAATTCGGTTCCCCTTTTTATTTTAATTGCTATTTAGTCATGCATTAACTGGTTGATATTCCTCGTTTTAGTAAAAAGCAATAAACATTGAAATAATTTCATTAAACAACCAAAGTGGCCGGTCTGTACCACTGAAGTGAGCCTCATAATAGTATACTGTTGGGGTTAGTTCCTTGTTTAACGTTGTGGTCGCCCCGGCGTCAAAGGCAGTAAAAGTTTAAATGCAAACTAAGAGTAATAAAAACACCCTCGTAAACCATAATCACAATTAATTATTAACTTATAAAATAATATTTTGCTGTATGATTATTTCTACGTATACATATTTTCGTGTTTTACCAACACTTATAGTAATTGATTGAGTTGTAAACTTTTATTTTGTTGAGAGGTCAATTAATAATTTATACATTAAAATTAATAATTTTCAAAAGAAAGTTAAATATTTTTTCTTACCTTTTTATAATGGTGGCACTTTTAGTTTATCCTTGGGGGAAATGTCACTTTTAATAAAGTTAAAAATTGAAACATTTTATAATAATTTTGTGTAAGCGAATAATATCCAGATAGAAATTAATGTACTTTTTTAACGCGTCCTAAACCCGATAACTTTATTACGCGTTAAAATATCCACATTGAAAGGGTAAAAACATCATGTCATCGTCTAGCCGTACACAGAACGAGAGACGACGGCGACGCTCCGAGTAAACGTCGGACTGAACGTCTGTTGGAGAAATTGGTATATTCAGCGCTCGCGAAAAGCTTGATGTTCACACTACGGCACTTTGATGCTGTAGTTCAATTGGTTTTCGTGTAATCATCAGTTTGAGTGCACAACATGCCCTTATGGTAAAGTCCATTATCACAGTGGAGAGTTGGTGGTAGTTCCGTTCATCTCATTCACTTCATTTTGCTGAGGAAACAAAAATTAACCAAAACAATTATTGGTGTTTACTAAATTATAATTACTGTATGAATCTACATAAGTAAAATACAATGGTATATACAGTATTGTCGTGCATGGTTTTCTGTTAGTGATAGTGAAGTATTGGGTTATGCACATTTATTAAGTTTGCATGAATTTCAGACTGAAAATGAAATGTCTGATATTTAACCTGAGACACCTTGTGAGTTACTGTTTATTTGTCAGAGAATCTGTTGTCAATAAATTAGTAGTAATCACTCAGTCACAATTTTCACATTCAGAAACTTGAGTATTTGTTATTAGAAACGTATATTTTATAATTTGTTCATAACCTAAACTCGTATTTTACCGTTTTATTTATTATGAATGGGTTCAATGATAGGAGAAAGCCATTTGAATTCCGTCAAAGGATTTACACCACAAACGTTGTTGCACTTTGCAGGTTAATAGTCGGCATATGAAAGCATATGAATCGTTTGGGTATGAGAAATTTTATTCAAAATTGAATATCCGATGAGGTATACCGTTTGGAAAAATTTAAATATCTTTACAGAATATGGATTATCCATCGAATAGTATACAGATCAAACATTAGCCGATACTTGGTTAATAAAATAACCACATTTTATTACAAAATTAAATTTTATTAATTTTCTTATTTTATTTCACTTTATTTTTTTTTTTTTTTTTTTTTTTTTTTTTTTATTCACGCCAGTGTATGGCAAATATTGCATATGTGTCATCTAAATATTAGGGGGAAACAGCCGAAGTGATTTGACAAAGTGCCTACATATTTTTAAGTTTATGCAGCATGTCATTGTTAATTTTCGCTGTCTCTCAGATAATGAATTCCAAATGCGACATTGAACCTCATAAGGGCAATCCTTCTTAAATTTTGAATAGGAGCCCTCATACACTTTGTCAGAGGAAGCACCTCTTGTTGTCAGGCTCCCAGGGTTCTCATTCAAATATAAAAACACCAATGTACCATTCCGTACCTTTTTATGAATACGTTTTGCCAGTGTGTGTATCATCAAATCAACCGGCTTCAACAACTGTAACTTTATGTAAAGTGGGGTTATTGGGGCCGCATATAGATGCCCAAAAGCCACTCTGAGAATCACGTTCAATCCCCGGTATATCATGTTTTTAGAACTTTGAAGTATTGGAAATCCTGTCAAACACCCGTACGTTATCAAAGGATAAACCAAAGATTTAATCATTTGTATTTTGGCCGAAAAATTCAAGTTGTTTCGGAGTCTCTTGAAGACGTATATCAGCGATCTGAGCTTTTTGCAAATCATCTCTGCATGAGATGAAAATAACAATTTGTAATCGAAGACCACCCCAAGAATTTTGATATCAGCCCTCAACTCCAATGATGTATTTTCAATGGTCCAGTGGAATAAAGCAGCTTCTCTATAAAAATCACAGGCCCCATGTGCCCACAATGTAGTTTTCCCAACGTTGAGGCTCATGCCCCTTTGTTGGAACCAATGCTGAATCTGATGAATATCATGTGCAATTCTAGTGTTGATTACTGTCATGGACTCATCCTTTATCTCGAATATTAAAAAGATGTCGTCAGCATAAAATATAATTTTATTTGCTTTTAGGTTTAGTTTATTATAGTGATAATCTATTATTTTACTTGAAACTTTACGTTAAATGTTTCTAATAGAAGAAATTACGCTGTTTGATTTAGACAACGTAAAATGATGCGTTTAGTATGATTCAATTAAGCATTATTTTTACATTGATTTTCGTTATAAATATAATGGATTGAAATTTTAATTTACATGAAGTACCGTAAAAGCACACATTGTAACAGTATAATCAATAAAAAAATTAATTGGTTTAGCCATGTCGTTGACGTGACATGTAGTCCGTACTTAATTAACGTCATACATTTTCATTTTGAATAATAATAAACATAAATTTGATATTGTTATTTACCGAAATTGATTGCATACTGTATTGACCATAAATAAAACCGTAGAAAACCACCGCCCTCTCAAAAGAATGTCATTACTTTGACAGCTAAGGCTTTTATTGTAATAATACAACAACTGCAATAGCCAGTAATTGCAAGATTATGTGTCGAACATAATCGTTTAAAACTGTTATTAAAAGCGGTGTTACAGACTTATACTATACAGTATGCCAATGATAGTAATTTGGGTTGGCCTTTCTTGGTTAGAAATAAAGATTATAGTTTCAATAGAAGAGGATCTTGATATCGTTTCAGTGCGCATCTTATTGTCAAAGCTTTAAATCTCCTTTGGAATATGGCAAAGTCATGTTCGTAGAAAACGGTTTTCCATTTTATAACTGTATGGGGTTATGTATTGAATAAGCATTGAATTCATATTCAGCGTGCTTCATGGACACTGAATATAAATATTTGTAACAACACCCTGTTGGATCATGTGAAACAGCTTGCGCATGCGCGAGTTTTTAATGTGTAAATACTTCGCATGTCAACGACTTTTATTTTGTTATAATGTTCAAAATAAGCCATGTAAGGGCTTTTTCAATCTTTTTTTTTCTATTTTGTAAAAGAGTATGTCATTTGGACTGAGCCCAAAAACATAACTGCCCATCACATTTTCAACATCATACACTAAAGTTTTTTTTTTAAGAAATACTTTATGAAAATAGTATACCGTATCAGTCAAGGTTAATTATTAAGAGCCACTTCTAAATACAGTATAATACTGTTCGAGTGTATTTATTATAGGGCCATTTGATACATAATGAAAAAGATAGTGATAAATCACAATACAGTAATTGCTACTTTAACAGCAAAAATAACAAAAAAATTAGTTGTGATCAATAATCAACTTTTACATAATTGCCAAATTAATTTGCTAAACTAAAACTAATTAGTAAAATTAACTCACTATGGCTCTTAACCATACATTTTTTGCTTATTAAGGTTTTTGAAGAAATACTTGTAGAAATAGCACACAGCAAAGTTTATTATTAAGAACCATAGTTAAGTTTACATTCTGAAGTTAAACAATTATTCACTATGACTGTAATGTTACATATTTAAATGCGAATTTAATGTACTGTAAAGTTGCCTACAAGAACTCAAATGTCAAATATAAGACCTAAAGCATTAAACGTTATTGTTTTTAAAATGACTAATTTTTTGACGGAAGTCATCCTATAACCTTATAACTGATAAGCCACAGTACTGTAACCCACGTTATCTATCAGTGACCGAGGAGAATATATGGATTGCAATGGAACTTGAAGATCATTGAAAATACAATGCTCATCATAGATTCCTTGATCACGGATAACGTGGATCAGAATCCAGAGCATAATTTTGAAACTTAATTTTGTCTGTTGTGTTGCTATTAATATAAGCAAAACAATATTTGATTACTTTTTGTTATGTACTGTACTTGCAAATTGCGTTTCTTGACTGCCAATTTTTATGTAACACTTTATATCGTCATTTTATGTTATACTTTCTCTTACATCTTTATTTTCCTCAATTCTTTCTATACTTTTTGCTTTATTGTTTCTATCTTCTGCTTAATATCAGTGTTCAAGCGAATGTCACGTATGTGAAATTTAAGGTTTCCTTCAGTGCACTTTATTGAGTCATAAACAACATGGGGAAAACGACATGGATGGAAAGTGAGTGGATTGCATGGTGTTGTGAGGGATTGGACTTCTATTACAGCACTTTTTTCTTCTTCATTCTAGATTTGACTAACTAGTAGCCCATCTTCTTCTTCTCTTTCATCTTTATTTTGTATTAAGTCGTTCCTAAAGCGGTTGTACTGCATTGAAATGACTTCTTAAAACTTTTCCAAGCCAGAAGCGAAGAGAATGGAAAGAATTAATGGTAGAAGTTCAATGCTGTAGATGCATCGTGCATAAAGGTCATTTGAGGAAGGGGAAATAAAGGGGCCTTTAAACCCTTTATATATTATGAAAATAATATGAACTGATCGTAAACCAATAATCTTTTGAAATTGGAGACCCTAAGCGTAAAATTATACAAAATGGATGAAGTATAAGGAGAGGCGTAATATTAATTTCCAGAAACTCAACAGGCCATTGGAAATTAAATTTTCATGTTTATTTTGATTTTTTTTTAAAACGACAATGCTTGAATGATGATACCGAACTGTTTCATTTATTAAAGATGGAGTTATCAGATAAAACAAACGTGTTTTGGGGGATATGCGTATAGGTAGAGTATTTTGCTGTGTAATCAATATGAAACAGCGGTGGGAACAAACATCCATCATTTTAACTCAACCGTTTTTTTTCACTCACTCAAGACTCATGAAACTTACCTTCTTATTACTTTTTTTTCTTGTCTTAGAAAAGGTTTCATCCTATAACTATTCTTCTTTTTTTTTGTTTGATTTTCTTCTATCCATTATGCGGTATAACCTACAATGAATACCCACAGTGACCATCGGTCAACATTGAAATGGCCTTATGGGGAATGACTATGTTTCATTTTTCTTTTACTGACATTTGGTTGCTATGCCGACGTACGACTTGTTTTAGCTGATTATACAGACGATATCGAAATTTGCATTTTTACTCAGAAATAATAAGTCTGTGGTAAAATTGAATTGAATTGTTTCTAGTGAAAGTTTATTGGAGAAATTTACGGTGTTTGATTTTGTTATGGTAGATTCACAGAAAGCGTATCAGGAAACAATTTCTGATGCCAAATTTAGTATTATGTTTAGTAAGAAACTGTACGCATTTTTTTGTTTTGGTTTAGTTTTTAAGATAAAAAATTAACCAAATATAGATTAAGACCTACATGTAATTCAACGTGCATCGAATAATGTCATGTGTAATCCCAGTGTATTTCTGTGCTTATAAAAATATCTTATTTTACTGAGCAAAAAACTTTATACAATATAATGTTATTTTAGCTTTTTTTTAAAAAAAAGAAACTTTGAAGTTGATGGATAGTTTGTTTTTATGTGTGGCTTTTTTCCATTATTTATTTTTTAAAGGTTTGAAATATTTTTAGTTGCATGATAAAGAAAAATTTAAAATAGTAAAAAATTGTAAAAGTGACAAATGAATTCCGACACTCCATTTATTTATTTTGTACTTAGATGCTTTTAAAGAAAGTTCTTAAAAAAAATGTTGAGTACTGAATGAAACAAATAGCAAAAAAAAAAAAATTCTTTCTTTTATTAGACATTATAACTAATTCATCAGTTATGTCACATTTTTTACAATATTATTTCATCTTTTAAAAACAAATAAGTAGAACATCTGCCAAAATCAATGATCTCAACTTTCATTAAATCTTAGATACATTACTAAAACTAATTTAATTACCACAAATAATAAAACATATGTAGCAGACGTTTTTCAGTTATTGTATTTCACAGTAACAATTTAATATCTTAAGTTTAGATAAAATTGTGGCATAATCATAAATTTTTAATATTTTTTTGGAGGGTTTGCGTAAGCTAAAATGTCCTCAGTGAGATTTGGACTAAATGGGATGATTCAATTGTCTTTTATAGTCTATAATACTTTTAATATTGCATTAAAAAATGATCATTTAAGACACTGAAATCAGCTTTATCACACGTTTTCCTGTGTTATATTAAACCGATAGGCCTTCTATTGAACGCCTGAAGTTATCGACGGTATGTTTCAATGGCCTCTTCGGATTGTACAGTATTTTTTTCTCCATCGATAGTGTAATATGTTTGATAGCATAAACAACGCTGGCTAAGTATTTGAGTGTAAGAAAAAGGTCAACCAACCATAAAATGTCCAACAACCCTTTTCCAAGTTCCAACAACTAATAAAATAGCAGTCATAAAACCATACTTATTATTCCACACATAGTCACACACACCCACACAATGCCCAAGCTCTTGTGCCACTAAACAAACTTTTTTTTTTTCAGTCGTAAAAGCAAATACATAAAATTTTCAGAATTTAAACAGAATTCCTTAAGCTTCTTGTACCTTACTTGGATATCGCCAATTTTAATCTTAACTTTTAGCTAGAAATTAATTTGCATGCTAAAACTTGTTTAACGGTTTTAACTTGCGTGCTCCACTTGTACATTTGCATTTTGTCTTATTATTTTGCAAGTCATATTCAAACAGTAAATCAAATCAAAGATATTTTGTCAAAAATATTTGCGTCTGCTAGACTTCTTAATATTACGAGAAAAACCCAAAGTTAATGTCAATCGATATTAATTTACGTTGACTGCGTGGGATAAGTGAAGGAATAAGTTTAAAGTAGAGCCAATGTAATAGCTATGCATTTTTACTGAGCAGCTGTAGATTGCTTTGCATAGATAAAGTCATTTAATATTATATTGAAATTCAATTGACGTTTTTGGTACGGCATCTTTAGAACTATTATTGAAATTTAATCGGCGTTCAAATCTTTTTTTTTTCTGGCTATGGAGCTTTGGTCTTATAACCTTGTAAATCGCAGACAAAATTGGTGCAAACAGATTGCACTGAGCTAGTGGTTCCCAACATTTTATCTGTGGAGCACTATTGTGAATTAAAATATTCGGCGGAGCACACTGAATTGACACTAAACCTACCAACATTTGAGGAATAATAGTTTTTTGGAGGACAAATAATTTTTGTTTTTATTTAGAAACAAATCATGCCGATTTTAGGAAGCCAAATCACACATTTATGTTCACAAAGTAACTATTTTCAAGTTTAACTAAACTTTTCTTGGAGCACTTTTGGAATGCTTTGGGAGCACCGGTTGGGAACCACTGCTCTAAATTTAAAAAACTCTTATGTTTTGATGGCCAAAAAATGTACTTTTACTAAATGTTTGTGACTCGTTGTGTGTTTATCTTGTTGTTTTGGCTTTGCAAATTGTTAGCTTTACGCTGGACTAGCTTTTAGTCCAGTTGACAATCTGCTTTGTTTCCACCGTTTATTCTCCATTTTCAATTATCTAGAAGAGATTTTAGCCATGTGGAAAAAAAAGCCTTTCCCTTGTAAATAACGTGCACGAACTTTGTACAACTTAAGTTACGCTTCACCGTTAGTTGCTCATGACTTTTTTTTTTATATATACGTCGCGTTTGCGTGATAGCAATGTTACATATGGGCGTGTTTGAAAGCTTAACACAAAGTAAAAAGCTCATCCAACGGAACGAACATAAATAAAAGATGTAAACATGAAAGACAAAAGGATACGATTGTTATTTATGACATTTGTAGTTGGATGATTGGATTACAGTTAGTCATCTGAGATCTCTTACTGTAAATTGATTGCTTTTTTTGTGGCGCGTATTAAATTTCCAATAAATTTGTTTACTTTTAATTTTCGTTTATAATTGTTTATACAGCAGTTAAAAGTTTTGGTTATGTCTTCTTTTTTTAAAGATAAAACTTTTGTCTTTATGTTCATACAAATCGGCTGGGCTATTTCAGTATCTATTTATTTTTTTTATTATTTTTATTAGCTGACGTGTGGGTATCATTAATCATGGGGGCAGTGGCATTGAGCTTTTTATGTTACACTATGACCACAAACGACTTTCAATGGTCTGCAGCACACCGACATGTTCAATTTTTTTTTGCTGGAACAGCGTTATTCCATTGTGAAGCAAATTGCTCATGTCTTTCGCATCATTACTTGAATTTGGCAACAAAGACGGAGACAATGAATAGTAAACAAATAAAAAAAATTTTGATTCAAAAAGTGAGAAATTTGTGTTTTCAATAAACTATTTACAATAAATTATAATCTGCATAATTCGGTTAATATATTTTCTATGACGTAACGTTATACATCAACTTAAAACTGGCCAGTTGAATTTATAACAAACGTCCAGTAAGTTTGTACTTAGTTTTTAAATAGTTTATAATAATTTTTAACTGGAAGCTCAGTGCTAAAATGAAGCTTTAAAAAGCTGACGATTGCACAGGACATTTTAAAGCTGAGAAACTGATAAGCAGCTGTTGTATCTAAAGTGACGATGAAAAAAGATTTAAAAGCAAATGTGTCACTGCATGGGCTTATCTTTTAAGCTTTTGCTTTGTTGTTTAGACATCCTGACCAAACACAATGCAAAAGTTGAGCGTTGAATTTCAACAACATGTATTACAACTTTTGTTGATAAAAAAGTTAGCAAGTTAAAAAAAAAAAAAGTAAAAAAAAAAAAAAAAACAGTGCCAGACGTCATTTAGTATTGTAAAAATGTTTTAAAAAAATAGTTTTCTGTGTATGCAATAAAATAAATTTGGTGTCTTAAACTTTTAAAGTGTCAATTGCTCCTGAAAGTGCAGCAATATAAAATGTATTGCTTTTTTTGTGAACCTAATGCGCATTTCCCGTTGCACTTGTCTGTCATAAGTATGAAATTGCAGAACGATCAAAATGCCATTTTGAAGGACAGAAATAACAAGGCATTGAAAACAAAGCCGTATTGCTTTCCCAGTGTCAATTCAAAACATGTACGCTTACCACATACAGATTTATAGCGTAGAAATTGCTGCTTATACTCGAAACCAAGTTATAGGCAACCACCGAGTCTATGGCTCGCAATGTATTTTGAATGTCCATTCGAAAGTCATGTCTTTTAATAGACTTTGTGATCGCCTATAACGTGGCTTTGAGTATTAATTGACCCTAAGATCGTCTTGTCTGCTCTTACGTTTTCTCAAAATCTAGATTTCTACATTAATATTGTAATTGAAAACCGTCAAGTACATTAAGAAAGCAAAAGACGTTTTTGTGTAGTCTCATAATTAATGAATATCTAAATCTTAGATTCTGTTTTCATATTTAAGAAATATACAAGAGTTAATATTTACATAAACTTGCAGTATCGTACCTTGTTTTTCAAAGTTTACTAAGACGTTAAGAACTAAAAATATTTCTTTTGCCTGTGGCCTGATACCGTCCAACGTATTGATTTTTATTATCAATTGAATTGGAAACCTTTTCACTGTGTATCCACATTTGGAAGTGAATCCTTATGGAATTTCATATCTACAGAATAAGCATCACTAAATATATTTATTCAATGTACGTTCATGGCAACGGAGATATTATATTTTGATGTTTGATTTTCTATAAGGGTATTTTCGTGTCGTAGAAAGATAACGTTTTGTATATTGTACACATTGATGGGAGGGCGTTGCAGATTAAGATGGAAGGTCGATCGTTAAGAATATCTGTAGGAAACATTTTCACATCCCTAATAATAATAATATCTGTAATTATACCCGGCTATTAAACGCGTATATACAGAGCTGGATTTAATATCAATAGATTGTTTTTATTTTGTTATTGTATTCCCATTTTTGTTGTCATTGTCAGTTTATAAATGCAGTATAGTGTTATATTTATTTGCTAAGGGACATAAAATTTCATTCAGACGAGTAATTAATTTAAGGGCCAGACATTTGAGTTACAGTCCAAGCGTAAATCTGAATTATTATTGTACTTTCGTCTATTTTCTACTTGAAATGTTGTGGGATGATAAATGCAAGTTTCAACGTAATAATTCATGTAAACATTTTCTTTGCTTTTCTAATTAAACTCATTAGAAGAATAAAAGATTTCTTAGGGAAGTGCCAAGTTAATTCACGTTAAATCAAGTATTTGAAATAAACTCGCAACAAATATTTCATGAAGTAATTTTAGCGAATGAAAACAGTTGTTGATAATGTATTAATTTATTAGATCAACAGCGACTTCATTGTGTACTGTCGAGAAGTTTAATTAAATCATTAAAAATGTATTATTGTATTGTAGATTTAAAAAAAAATAAGAGTGAGAATTCCATTTAACTGCACTACTGCAGTCGTTTTAATATTATATTTTCATTATTATTCAATGTTGCATTATTAAATCGTTACGATTGTAAGGCAGTTGTAGCCAAGTGGTTACGGCGTCTGACTTGAAATCAGATGGGGTTGTCCCGCGTAGGTTCGAATCCTGCCAACTGCGAATTATTGCTATTAATTTTTTTCTAAAAGTGTGAATAAGGTTTTTAAATTTTTTTTTGAACGAATATCAAATAGTCTACATTGTGAGGCACATGGAAAGTAAAATTAAGTAAGATCATCGTCTTCCCATGTGGTCTAGTGGCTAGGATACTTGGCTTTCACCCAGGAGGCCCGGGTTCGATTCCCGGCATGGGAATTGTTTTTTCCCTAACTTTTAATTTGAATACTTGAGTTTGTTTTCGTTGTTGATCATCGTCTACATCGGACAAAATGTATTAATAATATCCCAAAAAAAGAATGGTTACCATGTTTTTAAGCCTTAGTAACAATAATTATTTCGGAGTATTACTGTATTCCATTATTTAGGTTAGATGCATTAGTATGATTAGAGCTTGATTTCGTCTGATTGATTATGGCAAATGACTCGGTTGTTTACGGTATATGTTATGCCGTTTCATCGTATAACAACATATACTGTATATAAAAGATTAGTTCTGGTTGGTTATTGTACAAATACAAGTCATGGTTTTTTCTGTTTATACCTTATGAAAATAATATTATTGATTAAATGTTACTATTCCTGGTCTCTAGTCGCTTTAGTAAATATATTAACTTTATTCAGTTAAGCAGAGAATGCTAACGTTAAGCAACGTTGTAACAACGGTATAACAGTAATACGTTGTAACAACGTATTACTGTAATTTGATAGCATACAGGACATGTTACAGTCGCGTTAGTACCAAAAAAAAATATTTTACTGAAATCTGGTGGATGTGGATTTAAAATACGATGTGTTTACGTTTTAAGTTTCTTATTTTATTGTTTGTTACCGTATGTAATTGGTTAAAAAAATAAAAACAGTAGTACAGTAAAAAGTGTTGTAAATTATTTTTTTATGAGTTTACACTTTCTCTTTTATTTAATTAAGTTAAATATAAGTTAAACTGAATTGTTATGGTCAATTTTAATGATAATTTTATCTGTTATGATGTACAATAATTCGAAAAGCAAGTTCTTTTATTACACATACGACATACAGTACTTTATTTACGAATGATATGCATTATGTTCAAATTGCGCATGTTAAATAATAATTTGATATTTTTTTTCTAGGTTTTCTTTTTAACCTGCATGGATGTTCAAGATTCCAGCATGTTCAAGTGCAGTGCTTCATTGTAACGGAATGAATAACGCGTTTAACTGAAAGTTTTTGTGAATGTGAAATTTTGTCTTAAAAATACGCGTATGTAAAAATACGTGAATGTACGCGTATATTTGACATAAACTTACTTTAAGTGCCACGAAATTGAAATTTTGAATTTAAGAGCATCTTAAAGGTAAGTTCAGTTTTGATTATAATTTTTAAAATTAGTACTGTAAGTTTATGATAGAACTGTAGAATTTTGTTAGAACTCTTAAACTTTATCAAGGGATCAATGAATTCGTTTTATTTTATTGAGGTAAACCGTAGTAAGAATATACGGCATCTTAACCGCAGTTATTTTGTTGGTAAAGATCATGTATGAAATTCGGGTTGTCATACCGAAAATTGAAGATCAAAGTGTCATTCTGTTAGCCATAATAGAAGTATTAAGTCGACCGCGGAAAAAAAATCTTTATTATACTGCCAGATAGTATCCAATCTGTAAGATTACTCCAAATTGTAAAACATGTTCGTATGTCAATAGGGCAAAGAACCAAGACTTGGCAGTTTTACATTATTGTTCATTGACGTTTATTTTTGCGCTTGATCCACGTACAGTATAGTACATTGCGTGTAGTTTTATCAGCCAGCAAACTCGACTTTATATTTTACCGTTGTGTCAATTGGTCGAAGTTAACCATCAGCAATCTCAATGGTTGAGTTGTGTCGCTTCCGTCCCTTGGAGATCTCCTTGGGGAATAGTGTAAATGTTTTTTGCTTTAAAAGTCGACCGATATAAAGGCTCAGGACTCCTATTTTCTAAGGTTGTTGGACTTTGAAGTTTCAAACGACAGAAGCAATGATACTTGCGAAGTCTCTTTTTTTAGTGGACTTTTATGTCTGTCGAAGAAATTCATGATGCGCTTGAATAAACTGCGTCACTCAAAATCATTTTGTCATATATATTTTTTTTTACTATTAACATCTCTCTATGTCAAAAAAAAAAAATGCAAGCAAAACCAAATCTGTACATTTTGTTGGTTTAATAGCCACTTTCACGATTACACTTAAATCTCAATTCAACAAATCTGGTCAGTGAATAGTCCACTGGTGACCATTTATTTTCAGTGACATTTTGAAGTGCTTTTCAATAATTAGTAACTATAAATTCTTAGAAACTTTGTGCAATTGGTGCGCAACTTTAAATCAAAGTTTTTATTTGTTTTTATTTGTGCTCTGGTTTTTACTGTCTTTTGCTTTTGGTTCTTAATCTTATTTTTTTTATTTGCCCCAGAAATAGTCTCCAATGTACAGTAAACGTAAGCAGTGTTATCTTAAAACCACTCTTTTAGATTCATTTTATTTTCTTCTCTCTCTACATCACTACATTCTTCATCTACTTCCGATTATTCTTCCGTTAGTTGTGATTACGTCTGTTCCGGTTACTTTCACATTCCCATTCACCATTCGAGGGCGTTTCATTAATTTTGCTCTATTTGGTGTACGACCGCATTACAGTACATAGCGGTTTGTTTACGTATTTTATCTACTGAATTTTACTTTTATTTTATTGGGGCCAATTTTTTGTTTATATTATTAATATGAAAGCAGTCCGTTTCGTATATGCAGTAGTTGGGATGACGTTACATATCGGAAGCGGAAATGTTAACGGTTGTTGGACAGATATGTGTGAATATGACGTTTACTTCCTGTAAATATACTTCTGTTTGTATTTTTTTCTTCAGTGGATATTTTTAGGGAGTTTTTTTGTTTGATTTATGGGGATCAAGTACGAGATACTTTTTATTTATAATTTTATTGATTTTTTTAAAAAACATTATACAAAGGAAGCTCTAGATTGAATTTTGACGAATTAAGAAAATGTCAAATTTTACAATATATTAGCTTTACTACTAGTTTTAATAATTCTCTAGATTTTTTAATTTTGATTTATTATTATTTTAATTTTTACTAGACGGAAATGCTAATGTAATGACGCGTGAATTCACGAAATAAGCTTATTGACAGCAATATCAGTTATGTTGTATATTTATGCGTGGAAGTGACAGGTTAAATCTCGTGTCAATTAATTTTGTGTCGGGCGTTATTTCCATTTACGCCAGTGGTGAAAAATTGACGTATTGTCGTCATGGATCGAGCGGTTACACCTTTTGGGGTCGATTGTAATTAAGTTATGGTGGGTAAGCAAATCAAGCCTGGAGTTAGGATGACTAGTGTACCATCTCTCCTTTTCTTCTCCCGCCTCCTCCTCCTTCTCAAGAAACAAATTTTCCATAAGAAAATCGATTGAAGGCTACCGCAAAATAATCAAAGGAATTGAGATTACATCAATTGAATTTGATTTCGACACTCTTTTGACAGCTTCCTCGTACTAAATGCGATTAGAATGGCTGAGGAGAAATAAGTGTTGCAAACGTATAAGGAAGTAAGTGTGACTTTCTTCGAATAATGCGATGCTTTTATATCAATTGATTGTTAAGCGAAAAGAAATTGAATGAGATTAAATTGAAGGCGTATTGACTATCAAACTAAGCCGGTGACTTGATCAAATTCTTAACACAGTAATTGTTATTTTTGTACTAAGAAAACGAAGTCGTTTACTTTACCAATCTTAAAATTTTAATTTACTCGTAAACGTGAAACAAATTTATACAGTAAGTTTTGTATGTGCAGTAGTTACTTGATTAGTAACCGTCAAATAAATTGGTATTTATAATGGGTTTACATTATTACAAGTTTACAATACGGTAATGCACTCTGGTTTCCTTGATTATTAATATTTTTAGTGATTATATGATTTTGAATATTTCTCAAATAATTTTTAAAGGTACCGGTACAATGTAATAGCGATCAAAGTTCCATTTCTTAAAGTTTTTGCCAGAAAAACTTGTTTTTTTATATTTTTGGATTTTGACTGTTTATTTTTTAAGGTATATTGAGTAACATGTTTTTGGAATTTGTAAATTATTTTGAATAATTTTTTTCTGACGTAATAATTGGTTAATTTTTTATCTAATTTATACAACGCATTTAATTTTACTCGTACTCTTGGTATTATTGATTATTCAAAAATGTATGAAGAGGGGTTAAATGATTAAGTCATCGAAGTGCTGTGTATAATCCTGCTGCTTATTTTATTATGGAAATGAAAGTTCTTTACGTGATGCACAAGATAAATTTCAGTCTTAAGATTATTGGCGCTGTGGGAAGATTTGTATTTAACGAAAGAAAGACTCGGTGCTGATCATGCAAAAAAAAAATGCAAACACTTCAGTCGACCGTTTAAGTGATAAAAATGTACTGTATTTTAAAGTTCATATTACACTGTTTATATTTTAGTAATAATTAATAGTTAGTGTATGTTTATTACATGATCAAAACGAAATCGCAATACACGAGTTTTAATTTTTTAATGAAAAGATTTTTATTTTATTAAATTTTGGAGTTATTACTTGTAAGTTATCTAATCTTTGGTTTTTGTGATGAGTTTAACGGTTGTATTTTTTATTGGTATTATTTTGTCACTTTGCATTAGCTTGGATTAAATTTTCCAATACTCTATCCGATCATGCTCTAATGATGACAGTCTAAAAACGGTAATGCTGTAGTATGTAGTATCTGGTGCATTAATTGGAAAATATTTTTTATTACCCGCAGATTATTTTTTTCAGAAAATATTATAGGCAAAATTGCGCACTTGAGAAGAGAAATGAATAAGATTTTTTATATCACGTAATATAAAATATAACGTCATTTTGTGATAAAGGCAATTAGGATTCTTTTCTTATCAACATTAACTTTTTGTGATGCAGCTATTATATTCATTACTTGTTTTATACGAAAATATTGATGAAAAATGAGAAGACACTTTCAATTTTACTGCTATACGCTTACACAGTACCGGTAATTAAACATCCAGATAACAATATAACTTAAAAGTATTAAACTTTTACACAATAGATAAATATTTTTGCGAGAAAATTATAACAAGGTGCAAATTGCAAGAAACAAAAAGGCAATTGCATAATTTCAATATCATCAATTGCTGAAAACAAAATTAAAACGTTGGTGAAAGTCCACTAAAACTTGTAGTATGGTCACGATTTATAGTCGATAATTGCTTTGGATATCGATTAAGATATCGTTGATCGGTTATTTTATTGATAGTAAGGTTTAAAGTTTAATTTAATCAACGTCGTTGGTTACAGCATTTGTGCTCTGAAAGTTTGTTAATTTGCATGGCTGCATTTACAGTAGGTTTATTATAAATTAGTAATTTACTGTGTAATTAATTAATATTGATTTTTAATGATTAGGTGTTTTAATTTTGTTCTATGATTTTTATTATTTTATTTGACGCTACAAAATGATGTTTGAAATATAAGGTTAGCATTTTGATAATGTTAAAATGTCTAATTGTGCAATAATGCACGTTAATGTTATGTTCTTTGCTTTTATTTAGTTTGTTACTGTAGTGATGGCTAAATTGGAAGGTATTGGCGGAGAAGTGTTGAAGTTTAAGAAACTTAACGGCCAAAATTACCAAGAATGGAAATTTGCTGTCAAGTGTTTCTTAATGTACAAAGGGTTGTGGAAATATGTAGATGGCAGTGTCCAGACACCTGACGATAAAAAATCGTCGGCTTATTTGGTTTTTGTTGCAGAACAAGAGAGAGCCATTGCAGCCTTGGGTTTAAGCGTTGAAAGCTCTTTCTACAAACACATTAAGAATTGCAAAACCGCTGATGAAGCTTGGGGTAAACTTCAAGATGTTTGTCAGCAAAAGTCATGGCCGTCTATTGTGAGACTGCTAAAAAAATTGGTGGTCAATAAGCTTTCGGATGATGATGGCATGACGAATTACGTTGAAAGAACGCGAGGAATTTGCGAAAATTTGCGAGTTGTTGGTTGCGATATATTTAAAGATGAAATGTCGACGGTATTTATGCTTATTGGATTACCCGATAGTTATCAAAGTCTGATAAACCGTATTTCGCAGTGGGACGGTACAAAATTTAATTTTGACAACGTCAAGGATGAATTAATTGCTGAAGAATGGTATCGCAAGGAGTTGAATAAGACAAATCAGAGAAATATCGCCAAAATTAGAAATGGCAAAAAATGTTATCTTTGTGGCCGAAGCGGACACGTTGAAAAAAAGTGTTGGTATAAAAGTGACTGTGCATTGAATAAGAGTTCTAATAAAATTAGAAAACCCAGTTTAAGCTATTCTAGGGAAACAGTATTCTTGTAACAGGCTAAAATAGTATATAAACTTGTACTGCTAGAAATACTAGTTTTTATTTGGAATTAATTGTGACTGACAATTTTGTCTGGGACGTAACTTTTTTTTAAGTCAATAAACTTGGTAACGATAAAAAAGATTGAATTTTATAAAAAGATTTTATTTAGCAAATCAGCAATATTCGTATTTTGAACTTAAAATTGGTCAAGAAAAATATTAACCAAGAAATTATTATGCTTAAATTTCATCTTGTAGTTTTGGTTGTCATGACAATTTAAAGCGGCGTATAGCGGTTGCTATGGTAATATTCGTATGCCTGAATATTTGACAAATTGTTGCAAATTAATTGCGATCATGAAATATTATTTGCAGCAATTGACATGCTTTTTATGTTTTCTTTTCAATATCAGAGTAATAATAAGCAACATTAGCATTTCCTTTACGTTTTAATAATAATTGTCAATAATTACAAATTTATTGATTAAAATGTCGTTGAATAAAATGATTCGATCAGGAGCTTGAATTGTATAATATTATCAAACTAACCGATGACATTAAGATGAATTGGCGCATAATAGCAGTTATCAATTTGATGTTGAGTTGAGATTGGATTTAAATGTGAATAGCTATAGGCGTTATCTACTGTATATACTTTGTAAGCTTTTGTTTAAGATGTGTTCAATCAATAAGGCGTGGTTTTCTTATTAATTTCAGCGTCATATAGAAAAATCGTAATGTTGATCTGAATTTGTTGCTTGTATACTGTGTGTGCATTTTGTCTGGAAGGAAATTGATCCTAATTTCGGTTGTTGTGAAAGATACGCGTCAATGACACACCATTCGGTGTTGAACGTTAGATGAGCATTAAATGAACTGCTGACTCGGCACAAATCTCAGATTAGGTTTCAGTGTAACATGAGAAATATATGAATAATGGTAATTATGAGCGGAAGAAAGCCAGTAAAGAAGCTAAAAATGGAAACAAAAGCATTGTCTAATTAATTATCCAGTGTACGAGTATGAGCTCGCATTATTCAGTACAAATGAAATCTTTTTTTTTGCAATTAATTCGTTTCATTTGTTTCACGTAAAACTGCAAGTTATGCAGGAAATTATTCGGAAGATAAATAAAAATGTGAAGCAACACTGGATCTTATTTAAGTTTTCTTTATCTTAAATATATACAGTAATTACAATACAATACAGAATTTTAATTATTTGATGGTTAAAATTTATTTTGTAAAACGTTTTTCTCTTAATTTTTTAAATCTTGTAGCCAAATGGAAAAATGATGAGATTTTCGATTGACTGTTACGAATAACAGAAATGTAGTTTCCAGTGACAATTCATGTAGTGCTTCAATTTCGTAAAGAAATGAAACTAATATGCGAGTAGAGAATAGTGGCCAATTATTTTCAATAGTATCACTTGAAGTAAAGTTGTTCAAGCTGATGAAAAATTTAGTATTTTCTTAAGCGTTGGAAATTTTACTTTAAATGGAATTTGATGGTATCTTAATAGTTACGTGATAAGCTCTGTTTTGATTTGATATTCTGACTTAATGACAATTGCTTTTATTGCAGAATGCGTTGTAGTGCTATTGAAAATGATGCGTTTTTTAAAACCACTTTGAAATCTAATTAAACCATTATTTAAAAAATTGTATTTAAAATTTCATTTTGCCATACAGTAGTAAATACTCGTACATTACATTAACATTGTACACAAATTGTGTACAAAAGATTAATGCTTAAAATAATAGTTGCATAATAAAAATGGCACATTAAGCATACTTGACAATAGTAAGCAAGTGTATGTGTTGTAATACGATTTATGCAACATTGTTTATCTAATTTCATAGTTTAATTTTGTCAACGTGAAAGTGATTTTATTCGACATCGAAATTGGAGGTTATACATTTGGATCACAAGATATGTATTTACATATTGCCAGCAATAAAAAATTGGAATAAATTGCATGGTTTACAATAGATACTTGACTTGTTTTCTGACTAGTTTGTATATGTGAACAAGTAACGTATACTTTTATGTTTTTATCGTTATTAGTCATTCGTGTCAAGAGAGAAATTTAGTAAACGTATTTTCGTCACTTGCACTTTATTAAATTTAGCTACGACGACAAAATATTTAAATCATCTAATTAAGAGCTGTGAAGAATAGAAGGGCTTATAGACTCGAAACACGGCTTGAATAGATTGATGAGGGTCATCACTACAATAGTTTTTAACCTCATTTTGTTGATTTTGACTTTCTAAGTTGACTTCAGGTCTGCGGGTCGCCGTTTACTACACTTAATTAGTCCATCGATTTAACACTATTACCAAAACTGTAAACTACCATCGAGACTGTGTTAGTTATCAGTTTACGATAAATAAATTGGTTTAACAAGTTAAAGCAAAGTTATTTTTTAACAATATTGAAAATATACGTGGCTTATTTTAAACAGCTTTTAAGTTGTACAGTTTCTCGTTGCCATCCTAATTGAATTTATCAGACATATGAAATTGAATTTCCTTTACGGTATTATTACCGAAGCGAAAATTTGTGAAAACAGGAATGGATGCAAGTTGAGTGAAGATTAGACGATCAATTTTTATTTTATTAACTTAAGGGAAAGGAGTTCTACTTCAGCTGTTTACTGATTCAATTTGAAACGGCCAGCAAATTTACTTACGGGATGCTTCTTCAACTATCAATATTTTCTTATTCTTAGTTGCGTCTGGATGCTGGAAAACGACTTTAAAGTCAAATTAATTTTGATGCTTTCATTGTACCGTGCATGGAGGTTACTAACCATGGAATTGAAACTAGTTATGTGTTCAATGACATTGTTGAAAGCTTTTTAAACAACGGATATATCTATGTTAGATGCTAAAAAGTAGTTCTTAATTCTCGGTTAGGGGTCGTTGAATAAATTATAATGCGATGAAAAGGAAAATGGCACACAAACTTATTTGAATTGCTAATGACAATTAGATTAGAGACTTCACCATCTTCCTAAAATATTCCTCAAGTTAAAGCCATTACTAACTCTGTTTAATTCGAGATTTATATTTTCTGAGAGTAGAGAAAAATAGTGCTTTAAGTGGTTAATAAAATACGCTTACGGTAGTTAAATAAACCGTAATAGAAGTTAGGGTTTAATGATGTATATGCTTTAATTATACAACTGATACTCTCAAATGTGCTTGTCATTACAATGCAAATAGAATTTTGCCATACCCAAATGGAAAATTTTAAATTTAATTTACAATACTAGTCGAGTATGATATTTTGAGATATAGGGAAAATTGTTTAACACGAAACTGAAGGGACCGAAATATTTCATCGTGTTAAACGAAACATACAAAAAATTAGTATACATTTTGTACATGGATATGTTTGTATGTTTGCATTTAAAAACAACAATGGAATTTTATAACTGTAATTTAATTTTTTTTATAAAAGTAAATAAATTTATTGATTTTTTATTTCTTTCTGATAAAACTTTGCTTTTTTTTACATTCTTGTCAACGGTGTACTGTATTGTTCATTCCGAGAAGCGAAATATTTTCGTGTTAAGCAATTTTTGTTTCGTGTTAAAAGTAAACTTGTTACCGCATTATTATTTTATGTTAAGCGTTTTTACGTTGAACGTATTTAACTATATTAAGTAATTGGCTATTTTCATATTGGTAATTTGCTATTTAATGCAACAAATGTGCGGATAATATTTTATTAAGATAGTTAAGACGAAAAAAACATTGTTTATTGTTATTTTCTCAGTTGCCAGGCAAATGATCGTTAACATCAACAATTTTCAAGAAAATTTTGTAAACGACTAAAATCTACAACATATGGCACTAATTTGTCAAAAGTAACATTAGCACAGCTGCAATATTACATTATTTAGATAATGGCTTAAAATCGTGGTTCGTTTACAAAGTATGATTATTCAAGCCGTATAAAGTGTGTTCAAATATGTTTATTTGTTCGTCGAGTTGTTCTGACTATTTGAACTGTGATTTATTCAGTTATGTTTTTGTTTATAAATGATATTTAGAAGTGGACTGTACAAGTTATATTTGTATGGGTAATTAATACAGTGACTTTAATCATTGAAAACTTAATGTCTGATTTTGTTGATTGTTGTTTTATGAATCTTAAATGTTTTGGTATTTTCTCTTTAAGAATGCACGTATTCCAGACTTTTGAATGAAAAGCATAGCTTATGATAGCTGTGTTTTACAGAGCCCGTCGTCACATAAATCGGTCTAACGGAAAATTGATGCAATAGGGCATGCAGTGGTCTTAAGGGAAATGGCAACTGACTATTTGTCACACATGAAAAAAACAATGGCACTAAAGTGGTTTGGTTTTTTTTCTGATGGTTTATCAACCAAAAACATGTCATTCTTTACTTTTTTTTAAAATTTTAATTCTAAACCAATTAATACATAATTGTTTTGATTTTTTCCTCGTTATTTTAACCGGATTAAGTTGGATTCTATTAGCATTAAATTTATAAAGAAAAATTCATTGATGAACTTCACCGATCAGCTTAAGTATTAGATTATTTACGATGAACTAATTTCCTTCAAGTTGAAAAATGTTAATTAGTTTTCTAGTAACAATTTACAAGTTGATTATGATTCTTAATTGTTATGTTCTGAATGATCTTTTTTGATATTTTATATCTTAAGAAATGTTTACGTCATTTGGTGAATATGGTGATGATGAGGTTTTTAATCTTTCATGACAACGACCCACGAATAGAAAGATATATGGTCGTTCATTATCATTTAAGTTTTATTTTTTGATAAATTAAAAAAACAATTGAAACTGAAAAAAGTCCAATCCAACTTTACTTTCCAAATGTAACGTAAGAAATCTAAATGACTGTGTTGGAAACATAAACTTCGTTCATTAGCTCAATACATTACGCTCGAAAAACTTTTCATTAAAGTTAATAGGCAAACCGCAAGTTTTAGGCTTTAATTAAACGGTGAAATTAAGCGTTAATTAGTGGACTTAGGAAAGAGATTTTTTTTGTTTGTAAATTATTTGTCTCTTTAAATGCAGCTGCCATACGTTACTGTTGTAGTTAGGTTTAGTTAAGGGGTTAATTAAGGTTGAAAGAATTATTTTTAATTGGGGCATTAGAAAGTCTGGGTTTGTACGATTGGAAGAAATGTTAGCAAATGATAGCTAATTACAATTAGCATTTTAAAATGCTGCCTTTAGAAAACAAAACTTTTTAAAACGAATTTTTTTTTTTTTTGCTTAACAAATGTTTGACATTTAATTAACACGATCATTAGATAAACTCGATTTAAAAATAAAAGTAATTAAGCAGATTACTTTAAATGTCTTGATTAGAAAAAGTTATCGTTTTTAACAACTAATTCGGATTTAGTTTGTAAGTTATGTGGTTTTTGGGTGATGAAATTTGAACTCTTTACCTTGAAATATTAAAGTTGGTGTATTTCAATACACAAAAGAGCACTTTTGATTTCTGAACTCATTTCACATAATGGTTTTTAAGGCCCATACGAAGAAAGTGTGGATGTTTCAAGTGCTTGTGATGTCATTTTTATGTCTCACATGACGTGCGAAGATTTTTGAATAGAAGAATTGAAATAGAAGAACAATAGAAAGTTGTGGCGGAGTAGATCTTATATATGACTATTATTTTGTAGTTTTTTTTAAAACTCACTTCAACTCAATTTTCTACAGTACATACCATTATCTCATAACTGCCATTATTCATTATTCATGATGCATTTGCTGTTATTCGAGCGCTATTCAAGATAATTCAGTTTCACTATTGTATAAGAAATTAGAAATGTATGCAATTTTAATGTTCATTTCAACAAAATGGGTCATTGATTTTTTTTTAATCAATTAGTGACCAAAAGATGCCATCATCACGTACTCGTTAAAATTTATTAGAAAACAAAACCAATTAAAATAAGTTATTTTGATAAAGAACAACCAAAGATAATAAAAATCAAAAACGACAATATTACAATAATGTGCTTATATCATTATAATCCTACAGTTTAATCCCGTTAACACGAAGTCGTCGGGACCGACATTTTTCTTCATGTTAAAGGGGTTTTGTGTAAACGAGAACATGCAAAAAATAAATGATAAAACAAGAACAAGAAAAAATAATGCAATTTCACATTTTTTTTCATAAAAAAAATATAAAAATTATTGAATTTGTATTTTTTATAAAAACTTTAAAATTTATAAAAATTTTGATTTTTCTACATTGTTGTTTCGTGTTAAAAGAAAAAAGTATGTAAATTCGTGTTAAAGGGGTTTTGCTTTGTGTTAAAGGAAAAATGTAGGAAAATTCGTGTTAACGAGATTCCACTGTACATATTGGAATTAAAGAAACGAGAAAAATTTTATTGTTGATTCATGCAATTTATTCCCGTTTCTTTATTGTCCACACGTAAATTTACTTATACAGTATGTGAACCCATATTTTATGATTACCTTGTACTGTATAAAGCTATGACATCACAATTTCCTTAAATGACTTAAAAATGTAGCTTAAAAAAGTAATGGGTTGCTTGATGTGTTTCTATTTCATTGTCACCTAACAGTACATGACTAAAGTAAAGCGAAGCATCCATTTGCATAGAAAATGCTTTACTGTATTGTCTATTATTGAAATTTCACGTTAAGTATTGATAAAGACATTTTAATTTTTAATCGTGAAGTGAAGAAATAAGTTGTGCAGTTAAATCTATTTTTTTTTTGTTGGAAGCTTTAGTAAAAAAGACTACTTTTCTAGTAAACACATTTTAGCTCCTACTGTATAACTATAATAATATGCACTGTAAAACATCTACAGTAGTGTAAAACACTCTGATGCACCTTGAAGCAGTCGATGGCTTTGTCAATAAATGCTGGTATGTTGTTCAATTGTGTGCTGGAAAGAAAACATTTTGTCGAGCAGAATTTCAACTCTTAACTGTTATTCACAACCCTATAAAAATGTCGTTGCTAGTCAAGCGATAACTTTGGTAGGTGACAAATCTCGGTGGAATTTTTACATTTGAAATTGAAGAAGAAATTGTTTTTCGATCGACAACGCTTGTTTACATGAATTGTTGAACAAAAAAAAAAAAAACACATCGAATCTTTTTTTTAGCTGTTTGCTTAACAAATACTTGTAATACTATAGCCGCAACATATTTAGAAATTTTAAAAATATGCTCGGATTTCGCATATTTTATTGACATGATAACTCCACGAAGGGCGAAATGACGTAGGAGATTTAAACAAGAAAGTGTAGGCAGTTGAAGTCGTTTTTATGTTAAACATTAATTTATTTCTCGTATTATAACGTCGTTAAAGTCGCATTCGAATGACGACAATTGTCATTGTGACGTTGGCTTAATGTTTAAGAAACGCCTTTAAAAAATTCATTCTTAAAGTTGAACGTCCAAACTACGCTAAGATAAACTTCGAAATTTAATAAATACAGCGAATTCAGTGAGTGTTAAGTTTATTGACGCGTTTGATTGAATAGAATTTTTAAAATACTTAATTCCTATTTAAGCATTTAATTTATTGCGGATTTATCTGGTATAGTTACAATGTTACAAAATTTCAGTATTTCTTGTCAACTACTTTATTTCTGCTTACGTTATGTTCCTAAGAGAAAAACGGTTTAAGCCCCTTATGCAGTTGTACTGTATGGCTTATGGCATTTTGTGCAAGTTTAAATTATATTTTGAAAATTTTTGGTTCAATAAATCGTCTTCCGAATTGATTTGATCTGATGATATTGTTGACTGTAATCCTTGAGGCAATTCGGATTTTTAAAGTCGTTCAAAATAAAATTTCAAAAAAAAATTTATTTGAAAAAGTTTTATTTATTCAATTTGTTGAGCAACTGAATGAAATCTTTTTGAGCTAAATCAAATCTTCAGTTTTATTAAATATACCAATAATTCCGAATTTAAATAAAATGTTAAACTGTTTAGATGGATTTTACTATACAACATTTTGTGGCACAAAAAAGTCGATTTTTTTGAAATTGTTCTTTAAAAAAGACTTTCTTTTTATACAAGAAATTATTTAACTTTGCTTAGTATTTATATACAGTACATTAAGTTTTCGTTAGCATCTCTATTGGTTACTATTGATTTTTTTTTATAAAAATATTGACTTTTAGTAACTAGGGCTGTTGCTTGAGGCCTTTAATTCATGTTTTAGAATCATAAATTATACTTTCAAGCAATACATTGACATTTGAGACTTAAAAATTAATTTTTTTAATAAAACTTTTCAATGAAAAAACTATTATAAAGTACTACATTTATGTATTAGCTACTATTTGGTGGTTTAGATTAGAATCTAAGAGGCTATAATAGATTAAGACACTGAGATGCAACGTTTTGGGCATCTTGGTAAAGACGCCATGTTGAGGCTAGATCTTAAAAGTGAATGGATAAGTTATAGTTGAGAAGGGTGCGATGTTAAGAAAAACTACAGTGCATCAAATGGATGAAAAGACATTCAATGGATTACCAAGCTATTAATGCAATGAAAACAAAAAAAATAAATGTAAGCTATAAATCCCGGCTAAGATAATGGGCGAGATAACGCTGCTTTTCTTTTATCGTGTTTACTGTAGTAATACCGTGCATTCTCAACGTTATTTCTAGACTAAAGTTTGTTGTTTTTTTTTGTATTTACTATTCCCGGGTTTGTCTTTCGAGATGTTAAGATAACTTAAGAAAAGCAAAGTAAGATTGTCATTGCATTTAATTATTCTTTACAATGAGGTGATGCAATGAAAAGGGCAGAAACGCTTACAAAAAACGCTTGTTAAGTTTAGAAAGTTAAATTTTTAAGTTATTAAATGCAGCGACAATTCTTTAGTTTAAGATACTTAAGTGTTGTATAGACTTTCTTATTGTTTTTGTTGTTTTCTATTGAATTAGTTTTATTTGTGTAACCTTTGTTTTGTAGTGAAACCGGAAAGCAGCAATTTTAGCAGTGAACTATTATTTTTGCAATGCTTTTAGTATGAAATAAGCTAAATATATTGTATAAAAATGAAAAAAAAACTTGAATGCAACTAAATCTTAAACAATAAAAGAAACATAAAACGTTAAAACAAGTAAATTTTAGAAAGTACTTTGCTTTTATCTACGTTGCACTTTAAACTTAAATTTTCATTTGATTTTTATTTTATTTTTTGTAACGTGATTGTAATGGATTTAAAAATATTTCATAAGTTTAGAAACATTACCTACTGTTTTGTCGTTCTGTACACGAACGCTTTGTAATAATTTAAAACATTTCTTTTGGTGAATGTTTTATTTTTGCTATTTGAAAACGTGATATTTTAAAAGGAAAAGTACAAATTCGTTTTAAAATGACGTAAAAAAGAAATATAAACCAGAAAAAATGTAAAAGTTTCAAATTGAGGAAAAAAAAAAACAAAACAAAAACTAGGTAATAGGAATGTCAGATAAGATCTAAATCAGACACTCTTATTGTTGATTAGATGGGATTTTTTAAAAAAAATGTCAAAAATTGATATTTGGAGTTCCTTGAAATATACAGTTTAATTGATATTTGAATACAGTTGGTTCCGCACTTTTTGTTTAATAAGAAAAGGTGAAAACGTTTTGAATAAATAACTTAGCTGTACATGTTGATTTTTTAACCCGATTGCCTAATTTCGGTAATAATATATCGTGATGTACAGTAGATTTTTGTTATTATGTATATAGATCAGGGGTCTCCAAACTACGGCCCGAGGGCCACATCCGGCCCGCGGACAGATTTTGTCCGGCCCGCAGAGAGCTAGCATACTTGAAAACGCCTTATAGCGAACATATTTTTTATAGCAAATTAAATTTAGTTTGGCCCTCGGAACTTATTGGAGTAATCAGTATGGCCCTAAGGCTGGAAAGTTTGGAGACTCCTGATATAGATGAATAATGTAAATTCTAGCTGTTTGATGCTATTTTACACAAAAGAAGAAAAAAAGACAAAGCAATTAACTAAATGGGGTTGCTATTGAAACTAATCTCATAAGAGTTGCTGTATTTACAGTTAAAAAGCCAATTATGTTAATTTATAGCTTAATGCTGGTAAATTGTTTGTTATTAAAATTTACATGAGCCTATTAAGATATTTATCGCGATTTAAGTTAGGCGAAATAAGTCGTTTTAGTTTTTATTTTCAAATACATTATCAAAATCTAAGTTATTACCTGTCCATTGTAATTTTTTAGTCAATAGCATCCACTTTATTTTTTAATATCAAAATGGCCAAAACTATAATATTTTACTTGTTGCTTTTACTAGTATCATTTAACCGTAATATTTTTTGATCGATTGCTAAATAAATTTTAAAACGTGTTTTCAGAGAAATTGTAAAATAAAATGTTATTGTTTTCTAGAAAATCGAATTGCTGATGTTATGTTTGTAGAAAATGCTTTTATATTTTGCATGGCATTTCTGAGCAGTCGCAATATATTTTTCAGCAATGTACAGTACAGGGTCTTGTATTTGTTGCCATTGAACATTTCTACTTTTTTTCCTCCCTACTTTTCTGTTTGATGTATTTTAGTTGACTTTTAATGCTATTTTTTTTTATAAGAAGCAAACGTTTCACTGGTGGCAAGTAATCACGTTGTAGCAATTGTGTATATTCGTTTTTCTCGGTGCGGAAAGGGCTTTATAGTGAATGTAATAAAAAGAATCTGTCGATATTACAGTCGACTTTCTGACCTATTACATTCCACCTACCAACTTTGGATTTTTGATCTAAATCCTCAGATTTAAGAAAACTAAATCAGGTACAACTCTGATTCTCTGGACACATTGGGATTTTTTTCTCTCTTTCACATTGCATTTGGAATTTTTCTCTTTTACTTTTTTTTTTTTTTTTTTTTTTTGCAGTTTGATAATGTTGATCTTCTCTCGCCAATTTCATTTCTTTCATCTGTTTCCGCTTGTATTTTTTTTTCTTTTACAGTATTTCTGCAATGTTGTTTTTGCCGCCATATTCTTTTTCCTGTATTTCTTTGAACTTCAATTCCAATTTACAGTACTTGCTAACCATTTGCTTTCCATGTCTACACCATCGATTGTGACAGTGAAATGGATATAAAATACTTCCGTATACCTAAATCTTAGATCTTCAAAATAGAAAGCGTCTAAAATGTTTTTTCTTCTTCTTTTACATTCTTTCTCCATCCCATTCCTCAACTCCCTCCCCCCTTTCTATTTTTCGAAATTTCCATCTCCGGCCATTAAAGAGGAAATGACAGTGTGACCCTTTCCATCAATAGAGTACCGGGTAGCTTTAAAGATAACTCGGGTCACATTTATCAAATTGGCATTTATGACTACCTTTAAAATTCTGACGTTTTTCTTCACTTAATAACGTTTACGTTACTATTAAAAATCGTTTGGGTCGAAATTCGTTGGGGAAAATGTTCTGCTTTAAATAAAAGCGATGCAAGAGAATTCATTTGAAACCGACATCGCATTGAAATGATGCTCAAGATGTTTAAAATGAAACTTGTTTTTTCTTCTTCGTCTTTTTCGTTTTTTACATGTTGTTAGTATTAGCATAGAGACATGTTTTTGATTTTGAAAAACAGATTTACAATCAGTTTCTTGTCATTCCAAATGACAAACATATTATTTGAAAGACTGAATTGTATACTAAGCCAATAATATTGTGATACACTAGGTTATCTCGTATCTTTTTTTTTATTTTCTCACCAGTGATGTTAGCTGCCCCTGTAAATAGGGTATGTACAATTTAGATGTAGTCATGGGTGCTTTTATTTACATTAGTTTCCTATTGAAAAATAGTATGTAATTGCCACTGTAAAATGACATGGAAAAATTGAGCAAACAAAATAACTTAGTAGGTTTTGAAGTTAACCAGGTGTCGATTTTTTTTGTATTTTTAATAATAATTTAAAAAGTATAAATTATAGAAAATATGCGTAGTTTTTAATGTAATTTGACGATGCAAATTAGCGTTTCAAATTTATCTTGTATCTATGTATAATGTTATCATTGAAAAGTACAAATTGCGCAGCTATACTCATTTTCACAAAACTGATCATACAATGCTTTAAGTGCGTCAAATATTTCAAATGGTATAAAGTGAACATGAGTATAATAATTGTAAAAGTTATTGCATTTTGTTATATAATCGATATTGAAAGGAAATTAGATGTTAGTAATTTAATAAAATGTTATGTTCGTACTTAATAACAGTATTACTTTATTACAAGTTAACTATCAATTTGATTAATTAGCTTTATTTTAATAATTTGATCTTACCTTTTCAATTATTGCTCATGCCTATAAGTCTATTACTTATCCAATAGCAATGACAATTATCCTTTGGGATTCCAGTGTGACTTTGATTATGATGATTAAGTTAGATGATGTAATCACTATTCACTAACAGTTGACGCATACGAGTTACAAATGTCTTTAGAAACTTGTAAAACATTTGGCACAAGTTTACGAATAGTATAATGCATAATCAACGTATAAACAGCCCATTGACTATGTATGACTAGGAATGAAAGCCGGCAAACTGACTTGTGAACCATAGGCTCTTGATGCTACTGAACCATTCACAAACTCAGCTCAGTACGTTCACACTACAAACGTAAAACCATTATAACTTATTGTACATGTACTCGGTCGATCACAAATGACATGTATTGTACGTAGGGCTTCGGATATTCATGCGGACACGAAGCAACAACAGCTCAACGGTGTCTTTTTAATCAATTACTGTAGTTTAGTAAAAGGGTGTTTAGTTCCCACTTGAACCGACGAATTGTCTAAGTTATATTTAGTTTTGATGGGTTATTGCGATTAGGTAGATTTTTTATAGCAAAAATTGCTTTTAATTTTATTAATCCTTTTAATTAATTAGAATATTTGAAATTAAAATGAGATATATTTTGATGTTGAATTTTTATGTAGATGTTTTTGTCTCTCTGAAAAGTTCAGTAACTGCTGAAAATAGATAAATAAGTTTACCAGCATCGTTAACGAACTGAGGAATCTTTGAAATAGAAAAGTCGCTTTTGTTGATTTAGTAATTACCAATAGGGTTTTTAAAACCTAAACCACTCCCATTCCATGTTGCATAGATTTTTATAAACTTTTGAAGGAAGAATTTCTTCTTATCTATAGACTTCATTAAATAAAATTTAGATTTGAAAAACAAAAATACCAGAAAATAAAAGTTTAAAAACGCAGCATCTTTCTAATCAGAAAAAAAACTTAATGGATGGTAACAATGTGATTAATTTACTTTCGGCGTTTTAGCATTTGCTTGGAAAAATTAATAAAAAAAATTTGTGCATTTTAAGTGAAGGGTATTGATTGCCAAATACAAATACAGAGTACATTAAAAAGTTTCAGATGACATTTTTTGTGGGTTTAAAGTTTGGTGTTTATTCTTTATTGAAAAACATTTTTATTAGCTCAATTTTGGTTGTTGAAAAGTTTACAGTAAAATTAGGAATACATGTTTACTTGTATTTATTAAGAAATTTTGTTGGTAAAATTTATTGTGTAAAAATTTCATTTCATTCTATTTTAAATGTCCATAACAATTTTAAGTTTACGTTTCAATAAATATCAGTACTCTTTATACATCTCGTAACCGTATATTGCTGTTACTTTACTGAGAAATTTTGTGTAGAAGATAATGGGCGTATGAATAGTTGCAGCTGGTTTTCAGAAAGACCATTAACTATTAATAAAACGCATCATCAGGCTACTCACTTTGTTAAGAGTCTAGTTAGTACTTGAATCGATGGCCATTAGAACACGCTAGCTATTTTGTTAAGTACTGACTAGACGACTTTCTTGTTAGGAAACATTTTCATGACGTAAAATATAACAGCACTTACGTCGCATTAACATTTGATCCACGCCCTCTAAATTATTCTTTAACTACACTACTGTATGACTGCAAAACGTAGGTTAGCGACATAGGAACGTTAACTTAATAAAGTTGTACTAAATGCTAATAAAAATAATGCTAAGTTACACGATAATCATCTCAAAATAAGTAAAATCTGTCACATCATAGCATTGCCAGGATCATTTGTCAAAGATGTAATCTTTTGTTGTATGAAACAAAGTTGGTTAAAGATGGAAACATAAGGGGTTGAAGGTAATTCGGTTGTGTAATCAATATGAAATGGCAATGGGGAGCAAGCATTAATCATTTTAACTTATCCATTCGGTACACCTTTATCATTGTTTTTGTTTTTGGCCACGGTTTTGCGTCGACTATTTTTGTTTTTTCCACTCCGAGGCATTATATGAGGCTTAACGTTCTCTTGAATGCCCTTAGTGACCATCGGTCAACACTGAAAATAGCCCTATGGGAACAGATCATGTTTCATTTCTCATCTGCAATCATTGCGTTGCTATGACAACATTCTTTCTTTTCGGAGCTGAGCTGAGCAGAGCACTGGCTCTTTATTTGTTTATTTGCAGAAAACTTTCAGCAGAAAAAATCAAAAGTGGCTTTTCATTTGTTTACATTTAAAATGGAAAAATCTATAGTTGCATGTTTGCGTTGTCGTTATTTGCGGAAAGAAACAGCAAAGTTTAAAAGCCATGACTTGACTGGCCAATGGAGGAACATTAAGTTTATTTAAGTTACTTCGGTTTTGTTTTTGGTAACGTCATGTTTTGTAGTTATGGTTAACTTCAAATCGTAAAATTTTGCTTTTGTTATTCGAGACCGCTAAGTGGGCTCTAAATTTAAGCTGTCTGGTATGGATCTTAATGATTTTTTTGTTGTTGCTTAAAATGTAGACATTTTGCTAACAATGGTAATGCTGAATGTACATTTCCACGTACGAAGGTCACTCAACCATAAAATGTCCAACAACGTCTGTGTAATGAAATGACTGGCTATAAAAAGCTTTTCATTACAACTTGGTGTGGAATAATAAGTAGATTATAAGTGTAATGACAAAAACATGTGTTACCGAATTATATTTATGGCCAACAAAATAAATAAAAATTTTAAAAAATGAATTTTTTACACTTGGAATTTCTAACGAGTTTACTGTATTTGAGATTTGAGTAATTTTGGGGAACAAAAACATTTGTTAGTTAATTATTTTGATTTGTTAATTAAACATTTAGTCACGTTAAAACTAACTACAGGATGTTTGCCACGCAATGTAATTCAAATGCGCAGTGAAATAGCATTGCGTTTCAAACACTCTGTGGCTAATTTTAGTGTGAATAAAAGTATAACTTCCTGAACCTGAAATTTAGCTTTTAATTTGTAATATACAGTAGTAATAAATGGAAAGATTTGTTGTATTTGGCTAAATGTGACATGTCAGCACGGTAAATCCAAAATCAAATTAAAATTAATCTGATTTGTTTTATGGGAATGAGTTTTACAATAGCTTTTTTGTTGTGACGGAATAAGTTTGGAGTCCAAGCCCTTCTGAATCTACGAGTATTTGGCTTCGATTTTCTATTTATTGTGCACAGTGCATTCAATTATCTACGAACTCTAGAATTACAAAATCCGTGTGCATGTTAAACTTTTTATGTTCAACGTTACGCTGCGTCGTTAGTTGCGCTTTACATCACACAAAAAAAAGTGATGGAAAAGATGGGCGTATTTAGTTTAACAGAAAATGTGCATCCAATGGAACGGACGCACATAATGGGTTTAAGCCAAAATAAAAAAAACTCAGCTTTTAGCTATACAAGATACCAATTCTTAGAATCAACCCACTAACACAAAAACAAATTACAAGGAAAAATGCTACTTAATTTAAACTAAGAAAAATTAATTAAGAAAAATAATAATTTAATTCGCTGAATAAATTGCATATAAATATGTTACTTTTAGTGTATATTAGTACTTTTAGTGTATATTAGTACAGTAGTCCCCTTTTTCACACATAATCGGATTTACAAATGTGGCTGTAACGTGATCAGAAAAGCACTGTAATACGACATTGACATTTACAAACTTTATTATTGAAATTCAGGTTGAAGTGACAGGTGATGAATAAAATATTTATCAAAAAAAATAAGATGATGATATAAAATAATATGATGTACATAGTCAGCGTTTTCTTAGTCAAGACATTTCGCAGTGTCTCTTTTATTGACAAATTTACTTGTATTTTAACAGCGATTAAATTAATAAGTTGACAATAGTTTCCAATAAACTATATTTTAGTTTTGTTACTACATTTTGATATGTAATACCCGGTAGCTAAAATGATAAAGATTTATTTGAGTTACCCTTACGGAGCAAATTCACTCCTTTTGGAATTGTAAACATTATTCTGGTATCATGTAAGGCATACTTATACATAAAATTTATTCAAGCTGATATCATTTGAAAATATTTTCACTTTGCCGAGTACAGACGAGTGAATCCTTATAAAATTTCTATTTCCTTTTGCCACGTGGCGCGAGCTTAAAGCTTTCACTCTATTGATATTATTTTGTTTGATTCTCTATATTGATGCCGAAGAAAGATGACGTTTGGCTTACAGCATATTGCACATAACGGTATTATATATTGATATGGGACGTTGTAGCGTAATATTACGGCAAGAGATCATTATTTTGCAACCGGAAGCATCTTCACGTGTTTAATATGCCAATAAATGCACAATAATATACGGTTAGTAAACTCTTTAACGTGAATATTTGAATGGTGGGAGTCTTGAGTCTGGGAGAGGAGTTCCTATTGTGGGAGCTCCTATTATGGGAGTTCATATTCGACTTGTGGTTCGCTGACACAACCGGTGAACCCAACAGAGCAAGTAATTAAAAAGTCCAACAGTTCAGTAGTTACGACGTCAAATGATGTAGCGTTAATCAATTATTGCAGCACTGTATTTTAAAGGGATTTTTTTTCTTCTTTGAAATAGGACGGAGAGTTAAAAGCGATTTTCTTTGTTTTAAATGTCTTTAACGCCTCATGGTGATGAATGGTCATCAAAGGTCAAAAATGTCAATTGAGAATGTAAACGAAATAATTTTACTATTTAACGATAAATGTCTCGTTTGGCATTTTAAATAAACACAACTTTTTTTTATAAATGAAGTAACAATTTCATTTATGTTGTAAAATTGAAAGGAATTTAGTTAAGTGCCCTTTTGCACGTTGTTGGGCAACAAATAAAAAACAGTTAAGCATGGCTGATTTTTTTTTGGGTTAACTGAATACAGTATAGCTGTACAGTATTTTTTTTCAACGTTATTTGTGCTAATTACATTTGGAGGCTCAGCTGAGACATTTTGTTTCATTGATGAGTGCGGTTAATGGCGCGAAGAGTGGTCATAAAATCTTTGTATTCGTCTTCTTTTATAAACCCACTTACAGCTACATGGTTGGCCTAACTAACCGATTTGGCTGTTTATATGAAGATAACATTGATTAAACATTAACAACTGCTCTGCAGCAAAACATCATCCAACTAGCACGCGGTTTCAGCTTTTAGCGAATCGCAAATACAAAAGGGTATTTTCGGTTGCCGGCGTAATTTGGGTCTGGAAACATTTTTCGCTGCATTTTGAGTGGGAAAACAAAATGTATTGTTTACAATTTACAAATGTAAAAGATTAGGAATTAATTGTTTAATGCAATTAAGCCATTGCCGTGCAAAGTAAAGCGTAAATAGATTAGTAAGAATTCAAGAAAGTGAAACTGACGCCAAAAGTGAAGATGGAATTTTTTTTTATATTTAAATCTAATTTGAAGAAATTTCTAGCGCATTTTAACGATTAAATCTCTCTCTTTCTAAAAACCAGGAAATTAATTTAAAATTGAAATAAAATACAGGAAAAGTCGGCATGTTGACGACTGTGTAACCCGTTTTTTTTTCTTCTCCCTTCTTTATTGCTTAATGTCAACGACCCCAATACCATATCAGCTCTATAGATATCGATTTGTTAGTGGTTTATAACTAGAAACATCTTGCGAAAACGTTAAGAAAGCACAACGTCTTGCTTTCGAATAGAAAAAGAGAGACTGTGAAGGCAATTTGTAAAAATTGTTTCCTTTAAATCTCGGTACTAATTTCCGACACTTAGGTACGGAGGCAATGTAATAAATGTTTTATTTAATTAGTGTTTGCTTTATAATTAATGGATGTGCATGTGTTAATTTTAATCTAAGAATACATTAGTGTAAGCTTATTTGCAATTCATTAATAGCATTTTAATTTATCTTATAGAAAGACAAAAAAGAAATATTTGCAATGATTAAAAGTCAAATACTGAAAATTTGTTCAATTTAGAAATCGTAATAAAAGTACTTTTTCTAGATTTTATTTTACGAATTATTTTAGTATAAATGGTTTTTAGGTCAGTAATAATTGTAACAGAAATTGTATTATAAGATTTGTACACATGTTTAATCCAGAAATCTGAGTCAAAAAAATAAGTTGTTTTTACTGATGAAACAATTGATACTGTAATCGTAATGGCATTTGCTTGTAAGTTATTAAAAACTAAAAGCTGAATTTCACATGTTTTAGACTACACTACATCATAGTAATCAAAACAACACAATTCTCCAATTTCAAATAAATTGTATTACTTTTTATCTGTTTGCAAAATAAGCCTTAAGTTAAAAACCTGAGCTGAGTTAGCAACAAAAAAATTTGATAAATATGTTGTAAGTTTTTGCCTTTGTCTTAATAGTGACTGATAAAACACGAATCCAATTCAAGGAACAGTTTGGAAATAAAATCAAGCAATATTTTTTTTTTCTTTTGGTTTTTTGGTATCAGTTTTCATCAACATCAGCATTTGCTAGAGGGATGAATTCAAGTGTGTATAATGGAAGTTGTGTGTAATGAAAAGATCTTTTGTATTCATACAATAAGGTTTGTATTAAGTCAAATGCAATTTGATAAAGCGTAAAAGCATTTGGTTCAGTATTATCACTCTTATATACAATATGAATAGAAAAAAATTAATGCTTTTCAATACATTAATGCTTTAATATTTTAGTCTTAAAAGTTATAACAAAATAGTTACGTTTTAATTTTTTGTTAGGTAAAAAAATTAGGGGAAAAAAAATAAGTACATGTACATTACTGAAAGAAAAAAATGAAATTTAGTAATGGTTTAGTGAATAAATAATACTACTAATAGAAACTGTGCATTTAAATGACTGCTTAATAAAGCATAGACGAGTACTTTAGCTTTGAAAATATTTTTTTAGTTTGTAATTCTTTAGTTATCTAATGGATTGGTTTTCAAAAAGATTTCAACATAACTTAACGTAGGAGTTGTTGGTTATTTTTTATATGGAGTTTTGCATTTCAAATTACTAATGCAAAACTCATTTAGGATTTGAGATAGTACATTCCTTTTAGTCCATTTATTTGAATTCTGTACTTTTGCATTTTTTTTTTATTTTTAAATATTGATTGAATTTTCATACAAAGTATGTTGTCAAGAATATTCTGCAAAATATATGAGCACTTCCAAGACTTGTACGTTTATAATGTGAAGAAAGAAAAGCAAACTGTAACAAAGGCTTAGTTTTCAGTGTTCACTATCTAGTTAATAATTTTGCAACTACAGTAAAAATATCATATTTTTTATAAAAGCGATTTAATTTTACGGCGAAAACTAGAACAGTTCATTGCTGTTTAAATTTTATTATTTTGGACTATACACTGTACATAAAACCAAACTTTTCAAACAATTTGAATAGTCTTTATCTGGGTTATTTCCCAAGTGCATCATATAGAAAGAGCTTGAAGATGTACCGTTGCTGCTTTCAACGTTGAATAAACATGATTCGATGTCATTTAAAATTTAAATGACCGCTGGGGAAAGTTCATAAAATTGTTTGCTTTGACTGCTATACCGCCATGCAGTTATCTAACTCAACTTACTTCAAACTTTTTCAGAAAGCTAAAGATCTAAGTTGTACTAAGTAGTTGTTTGGTCAGTAAATAATGCAATTGACAAATCTATTAAACTTTGTTAGCTTACTTTATTAAGTGCTCAAAGTTGATGCAAATTTAGTTAATAAATTCGCTGTATTAAATTTATTAGTGGTTTGAAAGTATAGTGTCTAAGTTTATGGATGTACAGGACTTTTTGGAGGGTGGAATTGGGAGGAGAGATGTAAACAATGCTATGTAGCAAATTCGACTTTATTATTTGATGCGGTTTGGCGTTCAACTGGGATAATTACGTTGCGGTTAATTGCGTCTGAAAACCATGCGATTACCACAAAGTTTTATGCTGGAAATAGTGATATGATGTAAAAAGCGTTATGAATATACTGTAGTGTATTACGATTGAGAAAAATGCCTAAATTATTAAATAATTGAGGCTTGAAAGAGAACTGTATGGTTTTCTAGATTTTTAATTGGAATTGTGTTTAATATTGTGCAGCTCTGTTTAAGAAACTAATTTAATTGGTTTTTTTTTTTTTAAAGAATTTGAATGCTTTGTGGGTGTTTTTTTTAATAAAAACTATACTCATGGACAGTCATTTATCATCGCATTCTACTTTACCGGATGATTTTCTAAACTGTAACATTTTTACAGTGTCGATTAAGAAACGAGACTAAATCTTATCATTTACAATTATGATATTTCCAACTTTTTATTGGCGTTGGAAAAACGTGTTCTAATATAGAAAATCACCCGATATAATGTAGTCGTAGTTGTATTGTGGCATTACGTATGTATTTTTATTAATAAATTAAAGTATGCCGTAATATATAATCATAAATATCTTTGTAAAATATAAGACTGAGCATAGGATTTATTTAAAATCCAATGGGCGATGCATGTAAAAATGCAGATGATGAAAAATTAAACGACTTGATGCTCATACAATAAAGAGAGAAAGAAATAATAAAAAATGACAATCTGGATGTTGCATTATGCTCCATTGAACAACAACAAAAATTTACTGTCATCAAAAGTACTTTTTCTTACGCTACACTTCTTTTTCTGACGTCATTCGACGTCATTTGTAAATTTGACTCAAAACTTGATGGGCAAGAATTTGGTATTAACGTTAATGTTCACTTTTTGTTTGTTAAAAATTGCATTTTATTGAGGTTCATTTTTCGATACTCAAACTGTTACAATTGAACAAGCGTCTTAAGATGTACAGGGCGATCATAAGACATGTGTTCACATACAGTAATCATTCTTTCGTTTTTTCGTGAACTCAGTAATAGTGCTTAGTATAGTAATAGCTATATTGTTTATCGGTTTTGTGCTAGTTTCATTATGTGATGGACAGTATTTTTTTTCTGTCTAGTGAAAAAGTACGATTTCTACTTTAAAGGTTTGGGTTGGCGAGACTTTGATAAGATTGGTTTTTCTTTTTGTTATTTTCCATTAATAATTCAGCTTTCAATTTGAGTGATTGAGTGAGGTGAGGCGGTTTTTGCTTTTTTTTTTTTTTTGAAAGGCCGAGGGATTTCAAACAATCCTATTACACCTTTCGTGATAATCGATTGCGGCTACAAAGGCCACTTGGGAATTTATATGACAAGAAAAATTCATCGTTTAAAAGTTATCTCAGCTTATAAAGAAGAACCCTTTCCTCCTTCTCCCTCCCACATTTAACTGTCATTAAGTAATTAATTGTAACTATTAATAGCAATATAGCTTGCAGTTTTAGCGAACGAGATTCATTTAGACAAGTGCTGCCATTAAATCTATAGATCATTGAGTAATTGCGTTGGAGAAAATGGAGCGCCAGAGGCACGCTAAATGTCAAAAGTGGACAAAAAGTTTTTTTCCTATTATTAAAAGTTGATTAGACATTAAGTTATTTAAATGTTTAATGTTGTACTGATGCAACATGACAAATAGCTGAAAATATTAAATGATTTTTTTGTTGTTGTTGTCTTTTTCATTGACGTAAGCTTATTTCTCTGGTGAATTAACGGTTGTCATGGAAATTATAAATGTATTTGTCTCTCTCATCAAACATTTTGACAGACGACTTCCAAATATGTAACGTCAGAAATAATTAAATTAACTAATTTGTAATTTTTATTTATATTAAGAGAGTGAAAGTGTGTGCGCATGCGTGAAAGCTAGTTTTAATTTAAAACTGATTATTTTTTAATCCTATTTACGCGACTTTGCGCACATTCTCGTAGATGCCGCGCGATGGATGACGATAATCACGTCAACGCAATCGGGCATATTAATTGAAGCTTAAAAGAAAATTTTTTTTCATCTTTTGATAAATTTTTTCTCATTAATTTTTGTTATTTCTGCGCAAAATTGCTTTTGTGAATTAATGATTTTTTTAAGTGATAACAGTGTTATGTACAGTAGTGTCACTTGATGCATAATTTTACACTATAAACTTACATAATTACACATTATTTTTTTGTATCTAACATTAGCACAAATAATTTTTAGTAGTTCGGTTTTCCAAGTTTTATTGCATGCAATTTATCATACAATTCATTCTTCTTTTTTTTTTGATGAAAGTAATAATAATAAATTTGACGCCGTATGACGTAGGTCATCCAACTTATCGATTTGCTCAATAGTAAATGACGTTTGACTTTAAATGTACATTTAATATAAGTACCCGTACGGTTCTTAATTTTCTTACCCTTTTATTGGTGTTTACAAACTACATAAATACTAATGTACTATAGGGCTAGTAGTGTACGGTATTGTCGTTTCCCACGTTAAATGACGTAGAAAAAAGTCTTGGGTGTTGAATGGAAAATAATAAAAAATGTATACAAAAGAAAAAATTTGAAGACATGTATCGATCTAGCAGTATACTCAATTCCACTAATTCGATGAGTGTACAGTCTATGAAGGCCATGTATTTTGAACGGCATTGACAATACATGGCGCTCCATAGTCTCTTCACTGATGAGTTAGATGGAATTGAGTATAGTTATCAACAACATCTGTAAATAGTAAAACGGAAGTAAGGAAAACGAAGCGTAAAACAAACATATTTCATAGCAAACATACATCCTTTTTTATCATACAAAGCAGAAGGAAAATGTATGAAAAAATACAGTACTGTTTCAGTGTATTGTTTACGTCGTCAACGGATAGTGTTTTCTTTTTCATGGAGGAAAAGGGATTTTTTCAGTTCATATTTGTATCCATTAATTTTATCATCTTTAAAACAAACTCTGTTTTGGATTTACTTAGTTGATTAAACTAATAATTCAAGCAGTGCAGTGTAATTAATAAAGCAAATGGCCGATTAAGAGATAAAATTTTAAATAAATGTTAAATTTATGCTAATAATGGAACTTATAATAGTGGAATTTTAGTTTCTGATTGCAAATACATAGCTTAAATAATTTTAAGTGCGTACACTATACGATTAGACAAACGTTACCAGGGTGATTTTCTAAATTGGAACGATCAGTTCCAACGATAATTTGTCCTGTTACCGGGCATGTTCCATTGAGAAAGAAGTGCCAATAAAGAAACGAGACTAAATTTTATTAGTTTCAATAGTAATTTGTATTTTATTGATTTTACTACAAAAAAAAGTGTTTAAATTGTTTACTGATTAATTATGTAAGAATCATCTAGTATCTTTTTTTTTCCAAAAAAAAATTGGAAATTGTTATGTGATAAGAAAAGGATGCACTGTAGGTGAAGATTTCACGTTTGGTATTTTTAAATCAGTTCTGAACTTCCTGTATTTTTTTAGAAATACTTTACAATACAATATGAAGATTAATGATTTGCACACATTGACTTCTACATTTCACTGTTTTTTTTTATTATTAAAGCACGTAGTGTGTTTACAAACATTAAAAAATCTATTGAAAATAAAAAGCACCTCGCCTTCCAGCGAATAAATCAATTTTCTTTTCGTTTTTTATTCACATTTTCGTGTCAGCGAAGATTATAACTTCTAAATAAAACCTGTTTTTATGTAGAAAGATGTACGAAATCATTGAATTTTACAGAATATTCATTCGACATTTAACAAAACTTTGTTTGATTGCGATTATAAAGGTAAAGTGAAATGAAGTTTTTTAGTTGCAAAGTGTATTATTTAACGGGATCTAATTAAAATGATAGATTAAATGTTTTGTAAATAATGAGTTGAACCATTTTGTTTTGCAAGCCAAAGGATTTCTTTTTATTGTGCAGGAGTTTTGTATTAAAACAGTCAGTTAGTCTGCTTTATTTAAGCGGAAATGCAGTGTATAATACAGTTGGAGATGAGTTACGACAAATTAAATCATCTAATTAAGAGTTGCGAGTAAAAGAATAAGATGCTTGATCAGTCGTATTAATACACAGTAAGATCGACTTGAGACACATGGTTGAATAGATTGATGAGGGTCATCACTTGAATTGTTCTTAACATCGTCTGCTCTTTTTAATGTTAAAGTTGATTTCCGATCTGCTGGTCAACACTTTTGCTGGATTAATTACATTAGCATCTCAGTTGTGCGAGTATTAAAAGCTTTTGTTACATTAATCTCACGTTTGATTGCAGTTTCATTGAAATGCATTATTATACAGTGCATGAATTTCTTTAGTTCTTTTTTTACACAAATGTTTGAATCTGAAATGGTTACAAAATGCACTAAGATGGTTACAAAATGCATTAAAATGGTTACAAAATGCATTAAAATGGTTTTAAAATGCATTTAAATGGTTACAAAATGCACTAAAATGGCTACAAAATGCACTAAAATGGCTACAAAATGCACTAAAATGGTTACAAAATGCATTAAAATGGTTACAAAATGCATTAAAATGGTTACAAAATGTATTAAAATGGTTATAAAATGCATTTAAATGGTTACAAAATGCATTTAAATGGTTACAAAATGCATTTAAATGGTTACAAAATGCATTTAAATGGTTACAAAATGCACTAAAATGGTTACAAAATGCACCAAGATGGTCACAAAATGCACTAAAATAGTTGAAAAATTGAACGTGAAAAGTTGCAGTAATGTACTGAAATGGTTGCACGAAAAAAGTTACAAAAATGCAATAAATTTGTTCAAAATTGCACAAAAACTGCAAACTTGTATTTTGTTTTTTATAACACCTTTGTAAATTCCATAACAAAAAATAAAAAAGAGTATTACAAATCAATGTCAGTTTTCACTCAATATCATACAATTAAAATTTCTTTTTTTGGTAAATTCCACATCATGTTGACAAAGTTTTTTCCCCTTACATTAGTTCAAAATCGAATTTATTTGTTTAATATTGAATAGCTTATTCCACAACTTTGGTAATAATGCATGTGGTTAATCATTCCTCCCATACACTTTATCATTTGTAAACAATATCAAATTTACATCAGTTTAGTCTAGTTTTTACACTTTTACTTTACAATTATTATTTGTTTTTCTCATAGGTGCCTTCAGTCGTCTCATCATGGCATTAGTGTTGCAAAACGTTTTTTTTTTATGTAAAACTATTGCATGGTTTTTTTAATCTTTGTTAAAACTTTTTTTTTTAATTTAATGTTTTGCTAAATCGCACATGTGAAGTAAATTGTTTTTTTTTTGCTGGAGATGTTTATGACTTAACATGGCGCATAATGTACTTTGCCTATGTTAAAGTTGGTTCATGATGTTAGTATTTTTCCTATTTTGTTATCTGATTTTTTTTATTTTTTTTAAAAATCTGAGACTTCTTTGTATTTGCTACAAACTCATTACACTATAAATGAGTTTCATTTGTGCTTGCATACAAATATATTTGAAACAATACTGCCGTCTGCTTCACATATTATATGATATTACTTGTACAGTCTCATTTTCTTCTTCGCCTATATTATTATTATGCATCTATAGTGCTGTATAGGTATTGTCTTACCAAATAACCAAAAATACAGACACAAGTTATTTGCTTTTCGTGACAATAATAATACTGCTGAATATGAACATTTACAAATGCACATTGAAAGTTGAGATATTGTTTTGTATTTCTATTTAGATTTTTCAGGACTTAATTAGTTTTGTTAGATTTACAAAGGTTTTGTGCACCGAATACTAATTACGAATTATAAGTCATTGTGCAATATGAATGGGTTTGACTTTCCTACTTGAATTTCAAAAATAAAAATACTTGATTTTTGTATTTTTCAAAAGACAGATATGATTTCCTTTTAAAATTCATTAAATATTAGGTGTATCCATGCGTTGTAGATTTCGATTTCATTTTCTATCTTACCAAATTTAATTTTTATTATCCAATTGCTGTAAACTTTAAAATCCATTTGGATTTACGAAATTAATTTTTGTTAAAGTAGAGTAGAGTATGTCTGGAGCTGCTTTATATTGTGATTGCTTATTTTAGCAATAAATTTTAAATATGATTTATGCGATAGAGTTGTCTTGTTATAAATTGCAAAAAGTTTATAACAAGTGATTTATAGATTTAATATGATGAAAGGCACACAAGAGTTTTTTTTTTTTGTAAACGACTTTTCTTCCTGTTTACTCAACTAAACGCGGATGAAAAGTGCTTGAGTGGAAGTTTGCATTATAAATCAATACGTTACTTGGAACAATTTTTACGTATATAGTACATCGAGACTTAACTTATTCACAATACAATCGAGAATAATATAATGGGGAAGGCTTGCATATTGTAGTTTACCTAAGAAATTGAAACTTTTATCTATGTACAGTAGCTGTCTGGTTTATTTTATAACTAATTAAAGGACTCACTTCTTAAGCTTCGCTGTTAATTTTAATCAATGCTTGGATTTTTATATTTAGTTTGCTGTCTTGTACTCTTATTGTTCCAATAGCACACACTACATGTTATTATTGATCAAATTTGATCAGACAATGCGTTAACATTAGTAAGAAATTCAATATTTTGCTTGCACAAAGATCATGGAAGATATTTTAAGATCTTCAAATTATGTTTATGAGTATACTTATTCATTTCATTAATCTAAATTCATTAGTGTGATTTTAATTGCTGAAAGGTTTGATAGCTTGTTAATAAACAGTAACTTAAAAAAGAATTTTATTTTCTTAATTGAATTCGATATACTGTATTTCTTTTTACTAAGATGAAACTAACGCAATTGTCTATTTTGGTTTTATGGTTAGATTATAGGCATTGAAATCAAAAGATTTTTTTAAATTATTTGTACGAGTTCAATAATTATTTAAAATGTGCGACAATTTCACTTTGACAAGTCTTTGATATCATTTCTATCAATTAACTTATGAGAAAATTGAATGAAGCATATTTTTATTACGTTTGAAATCGTTATAAGCAATTACAACTTGTGTCGAATTATTATAAACAGGCAATTAAATTTAAACGTTTGAAACCGTAACTTCAATATTGATAATAAAACTACATTAATCCGGATAAAACTTGCCATTAAAACATTGCAACGTTCATTAGCACCGGTTTTATAATTATAATTTTAATTTGTTGAATCATTGTAGTTCATTATTGTACACCATATAAAGCACGACCATATAAGCTTTTGTTTGATGTTACTACAATATTTGGTTATGATGATGATGCTTTAAGATATTTTGCTTTTGGAAAATCTAGTACTATTATTGTAGAAATGTTAACGTTGAAGATCATTAGCTTAAATGATGCACAACATCTTTACGCCATTTGCCCACGAATTGTTATTATAAAAATATTTCATGCGGAAATGCAGCAGACAAAATATTTATTTTGTTTTGTATTGCTTGATTGATAATGTCGTAAGAAGGTACTGAATGAAATAGCCAAGTAAATGAGCCATCATCATAATTGGGCAGTGAATATGAGCAGTTCCGTTTTGGCATTGTTATTATTGGTATATGTTGTTTGTGATGCAATCTCTTTCCATTACTAGTACAATTTCTTACTTTGAATTAAAGACTTTTTTTTTATCAGGAATTAGACATTTCAGTATTGCTAATCAATGTTGTTTGCTTGTTTCTTTAGAAGATTATAAAATTGAGAAAACAAGTACAAAGGAAAAAACAATAACATTCAGTCGTATTATTTCAATTTGTTAACTGTAAATCTGGTTCTTGAGTGAAGATGTCACTTTTATTTGCTAACAAATTGTCAAAACTTAAGACTTTGCATTACAAAAAAAATCGATAAAAATATACTCAAATGCAATTTACAAAATGGTTTATTTAAAAGAAGCAAAGTAAAAAACGTCTAAATTGAATTCCCACTCTGTCAATTTTAATGCTTTTTGACATTTTCGATTTCTTCTGGGAAATTCGCTGCTTTGTGAAAAGACATCACAAAACATTTTGTTTATTAACACATTCAAATAATTAATTTAATATGTTGACAACAGACAAACATATTGATTTTGAAGCAAAATTTCAATCTGAGTATTTCGCTGTTATTTCTACAGCATACCAAGTGTACACAATTGTCGTGTCTGTGTTGTTTGTAATTTTCTCAATGAGTAATTGTCTAGCAATTAAAGCCATGCGTTTTAATAATTACATATTTTGATTTCATTAATTGAAATTTTTTGTAAAGATAATTCAGCGTGGTTTACATTCAATTTCATAAATGCAGTTTCTTCTCCAACAGAATCTCTAAAGCTTTATTTAATATTTGCAAGTTGTTTTGTCTGCATAATGTATTCAGCCATTATAATTACCGCTAATGCTTTTTTAGTCTCAAGTTGTACGTCATTTGGTAAAACGACGAAGCCTATAATAATGACATGAAAGTTTTTTTTTAATGTTTTAGCAAAACGACGCTGTGTACAATATACAGTATTTTCTTTAAAAAAAAGAAAAAGAAAAAAAGAAGTCCATATGCACGGTTAGATGAATTAATTACTGTACAACAACAGTGACACGAGGGATTGTTTTGCCACAAACATGCTTTTTTATTATTTTTGCATTTGGCATTTTTGTTGTAACTTCAGATGTTCAAAATGATGAGGCCCTTCATCGCATTATATTTGCAAACAAAAATCTTATCCACCACAAACGTATTACACATAATAGTACAGATTAACTCAATATTTTTACCATTATCAGTAGTCAGTAAGCTACCATTACAGTATTATAAATTCTAAGTCTTCTCGATTTTTTGGTGTTTTTTTATAGGGCCAACTATACCAGTAGGTATCTCACTATACCGGGTGATTTTCTAAATTTCAACTTTTTTACAACGCCATTAAAGAAATGAGATTAATTCGTATCAGTTTCAATGGCAATGTTTCCCGTTTATTTCTTATAAGGAAGAAAAACGTTCTTATAAAGAAAGGAGACAAAATCATATCAGTTATAATGGGCATTTATCACGTTTTTTTTATTGCAAAGAGGGGTAAGCGTTTTCCCATTTAGAAAATCATCCGGTGGAGCTTGTCGTTCTGTAAAGCTTTCAGCATTCGTATCATCCTTATGGCTTCAGTTTTCTTTGTGGGAAAGTTTATTTTAACAACACACAACATTCTCCCATTGGATTTTCGGGGTTTTTTTTTTCGTCTCCTGTTTCATATTAACATGGAAGCTCTAAGGTAAAAAAAAAGTTATCTAAGTCGAGTAGAAATACCATTGAACGCCTCACCGCATTATCAGAATGGTAACACACAGAAAGATGGATGAAGAGTACAAAAAATGTTGGCTAAAGAAAGGAGGGGGGAAGTTAAAAAAAAAAAAAAAAGAGGATTCAAATTTTTAAAGGAAAACGACAGGAAAAATAAGAAGGATGTTTTATTTTGCATGAATGCACATTTTTGTGTATATGTATATGTTTTTTTTATACTTGTACATTGAAAATCAGCGCCCAACTGTCATTGCTATGTATAAATGTGTCAATATGGAGACGTGGTCATGCGCAAAACTAGCTTTCTCTCACACACGCGCGCGCGCACAGTGTCACACTTGTAAAATGTCGACAAATCTCAATCGCATTTCACAATTCAAAATTTGAGTTTAAAAAATCGCTTTTAGATCGACGACTCCTGTATATTGAACAGCAAAAATGCAGTGAAAATAAATACGTTTACCCTTGGCATCGCAGACAGAATTTTTGGTATGATAAATGCAGATGTTAACCACATTCTAAACGTATTTGTATAGTAGAGTTCAAATGTCTTTTATATGTCATTTTGAAACGCAGCAAAGTGATTTGGAAAACGATATGAAAAAAATCTTCAAACCCCTTTTTTACTAACTTATGTTCTAACTGGAAGAATTTTTTTTTTTGTATATTTATTTTTGACATTGAAATACTTTTTTTTTCAAAACATAAAATAAGACGCAAATAATTAACGTAGAAATGCATTTCAACTAAACTGGAGAATCGTTGTATAATCGATACTTCCGGTTGATGTAAGTTATAGTAAGAGTGAACGCACGTATTATTGTGCTACAAGCGTTTTTTGTACGTCAAAGTCGCGTTTTATCGAGTTTTAGTCTGATAGAATATTCTCTGTAATTTATTGATTTAAATTGTGATATAGAAATAGAAATGCTTTTGGCGATTTACGATTATAGCTGTGCCAATCTCCTCTAAAATTCAAAATGTCAACATACTGCATATATTGCATCTTATTGACCAATTCTGATTTGATGAATACTGATATACAGTAATACCGTACTACAATGAAGAAATAATTGATTGTGGTATTTTTAACTTCAAATTTTTGCCGTTATTTTATGTGGCATGGAAATGGAAATGGTGGTTGGTAACAAGATGAAGCACTGTGCGTTTTATGGATTATGATGTGAATAGAAAAGCGTATAAAGTCCAAATCCAGACAAGATAATAGCTTTAAGGGAGGTTTTGCCTGTATGAGAATTACAAATCCAGACACTGATAATAGCTAAGATGGCGCTGTTTTTATTTCCTAATGTCATACCACCCATAGCCTGTTATTAAATCCTTTCCTGCGAGCTTTTGGACAGTTTATCTCATCATTTTTGATAGTATTAGAAGCTTTGCAATTTTGTGTACATTTAATGTAACTGAAAGCTATAAATCGCGTAGACGAAACACGATTGCTAATTTTCGTCTACTGGGTTTTCTTACTTTAACAATTTTCGTTATAATTGGTTAAAATGATCCGAGACACAAGCGACACTTTATAAAATGATTTGGACTGGATAATCACTTTTAAGATAATAATGCAGTCTCCTTGCTAAACCTTTACTAAGATTTACAATACAAAAGTTTAACTTTAAATGCAGCTATTTTAGACACTAATTTATTTAATTGCTGAAAAGAAAGTTAGTTGATATAAATGAAACTACTTTGCTAAATAACCAAATATTAAGTAATAAAGACTGGAAACTCAATTAGGTACGTTTTAATGTTTAGTCGCTTTCAAGTTTTAAAGTTAATGGGAGCCTATGGCAAGCAATGAATAGTATATTTGCATTTGCTATTCGAAATACATGACTCTAATTGACTTAAAATCGATTACAAGTAGATTAGCAAATATATAAGAAAACCTTGTAACCATACTATTAATCAAGAAACGAGATTAAAAAATGTTAGTTAATTACGAGACTTAATTACGTTGGTTTAATGCATATTTGTCTTTTTTTTTTATTTGATGTATAAATGCTTTTTGTATAAAAGCTGTAAACTTAACATTTTAAGAAAAATGAAGCTTACTACTCGAATTATAACACTATAAATTCTGAAAAAATATATTTACAATTACACAATTCAAATTCAGTTAAAGATTTAAAACTTTTTTGTAAGTTAAAATCACGATTTATAAAGCGTATTGTCATTGAAAGATGAACTTTGGATGAACCCTGTAGATCAGTTGGTGACAATTGAATTTTTTATTGTAACTGCCAGTGCTTATTTTGTTTCTATCAGTTGGTATTTTCTTGTACGAGTAACGCCTACTGTGAACATTATTTGATACTGATATCGCCTATTTCTGACTGGGATAAGAAGTTTGTGAGGGAATAAAAAAAGAAGATGATAGGAAATATTTATGTCTTTAAGCTGTGAGCTTCATATCCACTCTGTTTCTCCACGCGATATCCCATTAAACACGTTATCATCACTTTTTACTTTAGAGATATTTTATTGGCTATTTTATAAAAGATGAAAATAACTCTTCCCGACAAATGACGTCATTCATCTAATAATTTCTCATCAAATGTAATGCGAAACGATTCACCTTTATATCGTTTTCTCTTCTGCCTTCCTCCTACACTCCCGTTTTTCTCGCTATTTTTGCCATTAAAATGTCTATATGTATTTATTACATTCATAAATTTTCAGCAAAGTTACACTGCTAATGGCTAAGATAGCGCCTGTTTTTTTTTTTTTTTTGGGTGCCGACCTTTCTATTGCTAACCGTTATTTTGTCCATCATTTCTCATCAGTTAAACGAGATTTAAGGACATACAGAAAAGAGCCGTTATATAAAAATCAAAACTAATAAAATCTTGACCAAATTTAAGGGTTTTAGATTTTAAAAGACACGCAGGAAAGCTGTAAAACTTGAAAATTGTAACTTAGAATAGAAAAGTCATTAAAGGTATTGCTTCTCGTAGACACTGATGATTTTCACAAACTGTTAACACGAATTATAACAGTTTATTACAATTTTATAAGTTTCATAAAAACAATCTAAGGATAATTTAAGGAACCTGTGAAGGTTTGCCTGCCTTAAAGATTGATAAACATGATTTTAACCGAATTTTTTTTTAAATTCAAACATTATTCATAAACAAATCTGTCACTCTTACCGTTATTCTTGATTTTCAGTGTCCATTTTAGATGCTTACAAACATTGTTTATCCATTGTTACTTGTCACAATCACATCACTGTTATTCAGCTTATTCTTTTAAGTTATAATGTCATAATCCATTAAACTAACGTTTATCCCGAGTAAACGGTATTGATTTTGACATAATTATCCGCAATCGATGGTTTATAAGAATGTAATCTTTTGACAGTATACGCATAAAACACGCGTAAAAGTTGTTGGGCTATGTGGACACGAAAAGCGACGCTATATCAATGTCACCACGTTAAAACTGATCTCCAATAGCACAAAAGCCGAATTTCGAGCCGTTGAAAGAGCAATATGCCCACTTTAACCACGCAGTTTGGTGTCTGAAACTGTTTGGTGTTTGAAACATGCCTTTGGTGGATGAGTCCATTCGTTTTTAGTGGAAAGTTGATGACAATCCTGTAGCAAAAAAAAACTCATTTTCTAATGTATGCAAAGAATGGCAATTACTGTACAGTATAAGAAAATTGCAACAATGATAAAAATATATATTAATGTACCACGTAATTGTAAGTTTCAGAGCCCAAAACAAAAAGAATTGGAAAAAATACTTGTTTTTTTTATTTTGGAGCATTTGGAAGATTGGCTTACCTTTAGGGTGGCACTTTAACGTCAATAATCGCACTGGAATCCGTAAAGATAAGGTTAAATCGATTGAATGGAAATGTATCTTAATGTTTTCAATGTATCCGTGTATAAGTGTCTTAGCTATATACAGTAATATATCCAATAACTTTTTTTATACTAACCGTTTTCAACTTTATTTGAACTATGCAGGGTGAATACTAATTGAGATCTGTAACATTTTCTTGGAAATTATATTAGCAATTTGTAGACACCTTGTAACAGAGAAATCGATGCATTTAACTGAATGATTCGGAAGTAGAAATAAAGTTCAGTAAAAGAAATCAACTTGTATAAAATGTGGCATTGGGCACGACATTATTGTATAGTGTTGGCGCTTCTGTAAAAGTGATAGGCATCCAGCCAGGAATATATTGATGTTACATAAGATAGTGGTTTACAATAAAATGGCTTTCTGTGGGCCAAAGTGAAGGTTTTTTGGAAATGCAGCTTAAGAAAATGACTAGCAATAAAGAAATTCGATGGCTATAATAAGGCACTGTGCACAATAATTTAGGTACAATTTTGATACAGTAGTTGAACAATTATATAGGAGATTTGTAAATTCGTTATTTTTAATATACTTAAATGACTGAATGTAGTTATTTTTAGCATAATTTACTTGTATTTAATGTAGAAGATCGCAAAAGTTTTGTTTGCATTTGACTTTGTAAGAACAGTGTACAATAATGCATGTCAAAGTGAAAAATCTTTATATTTTTTTTACTAAAAGATGCAATTCAAGAGCTTTTTGTTGCATTTTCTTTACATCATTTTTTTTTCTCTTTAAAGTTCTTGGATGGAACCCAACAACATAAATGTCCATCATATCAACAACATCTCTAACATGGTGAACTTTTTTTAAGATACAAGTATATAAAAGCATTTTTTTTTTTTGATAGCAAATAGCGATGTCGGCACACACAATATGAGCAGACAATTGCATAAAAATGATAAAGAGTGTTTGCAGAATGAAAGTAAAAGTCACTCAAAATCGCACATGATTTTTCACCCAAAAGTTTTTGACAGTTTTGGAAATTGTTTGGTTTTATCTGCATTTGCGTTGTCCAATGCGAACATATTAGGGTCAAACAACAAACAAATGCCTGGGATAATATATTTATTATAATTCTCGTCTCATCCTTCTTGAATTGCAATTTAAGTTGCATCTTGAGTTGGGTTACAAAATCTATGTGAAATTTAAGAGTTTCCTTGAGTTTACAGTTTATTGAGTAATAAACAACAAGAGAAAAAGACGTGAATGGATAGTGAGTGGATTGCAGTGGCGTTGTGAGGGATGAAATCTCTATTCCAATCCTTTTTACAAAAAAAAAAAAAAAAATTTAACATCCTTTCTTCTTCATCTTCTTTAATCATTTCCTTTTCTAGTTTTTTTATTTTGTTGAAAAAGTTTTATAAAGCAATTTTAACAGATTTGAAAGTCTTTACGAAAAAGAAAAGCAGAATTCAATGCATTAAGATTTAGGATGGAAAGCTGTAAGATGTTGTGGTGGTTTGAAAAAACCCAAGTGATTTAGTAATAGGACGTGAGAATTGAACCTTGGCTAAAACCGCGATTTATTGTACTTCAGACGTTGAGTTAAGGGAAAACGCATAAATTTGGAGAACAATTAACTACATGTTAGTTTTGCGCCAACTTATTTTCTTCAAGCGGTCAATGCCAATGCTATAAATTTCAATGAAATCACCTTAAGGTCAAACTTGAAAGTTGAAACTGAAAGTGCAATTTATAGCGCTTAATAAATTCCAATTTGCTGAAATTTACACATTTTAACTTACTGTAGCTTTAAAATTTGCAAATGGGCTTATTGGCCATTGTCTTCTCAATTATGCAAACCTTGCCCATGCGGATTTATAAATTTTTGACATTTATAAAACTGCTTATTTTAAAATATTATGCTTAAAGTTTATGGAATTTGTGTCTGGACCAATCTATTTCAGTTATTCCGGGTCTTTTTATAAATTGAAACAATGTTTTTTATATTGACAAGAAAGTAACGAGACTAAATCTTATAAGTTCCAATGGTGATTTGTCTCGTTTCTTTTTTTAATGGATGAAAAAGTGTTCTAACTTAGAAAATCGCCGAGTAAAATTTTTTAAAAAGTTTGATAGTTGAAACACGATGGCTATACAAGGTAATCCATGGCTTTTCGTTGTTAAATTTATTGTTTACTGTAAATATTCAGCTTTAGTCTTCAACGGTGCTTTTGTTTTACGTTGTCTTTTTTTTAATACGTTTCTACATACAGTACTGCAGTACTACTTCATCGTTTCTCATATGAACTGATGTGTGAACGGCCATTAATCATTGGACAGTGACATGAGGCTTTTCAAAAAGACTGTCAATGGCTCTTACAGCTTGCTTTAGCTTGCGGCACATAAACATGACTTTTACCAATGTTTTTGTTTCCAAAGTCAAACAGCTAAACTATCACAATAGCCCATTGTCTGTGTCTTTGCATTGTTGAAAACAGATGAAAACAAAAGGAAGATTAATGCGCAACTAAAAAACAGTCTCAGCAGTGACTGTTTTAAGTTCTTTAAAATGTTATATTTATTAGGATTTTGCAGTTATCACATTCTCTGACTATTAATAATTTGGTTGAAACTATTTTAAATGAGATATAATATTACTCTTGGTCGTAGCTCCTATTGCTTTTATACTTTCAGGCATTCTATAGAATAACTTAGTTCAAACAAGGAATTTTCCGTATTATGAAGTAACAAGCTGTAACTCTTACTTGGCGTACCAACTTTCACTTTTATCTTGAGAAAATTCATTTTTATGTAATCCTAAACAAAAATTTAAAACCAGAAGTCGTTTTTCACATTTTTTTTCTTTTAAAAAGTAGCAAGTTGGAGTTTTTGTATAGAAAAAGTCAAAAAGATAAATGTAGCTGAGCATTTAAAATTTGTGGAGCTGATAAGCAGCTGTTGTGTCCAAACTTCAAAACGAGTAAACGATTGTGGAAAAAAATTTAAAAAATAGCAAATGTGTCACTATAATGCGAGCTTATCTAAGCTTTTGCTTTGTTATTTAAGAGTTTAGACGTCCTACCTAAGTTATACTGCACTTTAGGCTAACAGTTTTTGAAAATCAGGGTCGATGAGAAGCAATGTATTTTGAATGACACTGGAAATGCTTTGTTTCTCATAGCATCTGATTTTCACAAACTGTTGACTCGAACTTCCGAAGTAATATATAGTACAATACTCATGTTGCACTGTCAGATATAAATAAAAATAACTTTATCTTAAAAGGAAAACAAATTGCTTTAATTAACTAGACATTAGTTTCAAACATATTTATTTTCCATAAAAACTTTTGATCATATAACGTATTTGCTGACGGTTATTTGATCATTTTATAATTGAACTTCAAAATAGTAGCGGTCATTTCACGGTCCACTTAACTGTAATTAATTGCAGTAAAGTTGAAACAAAATGTAAGAGAAATATGAAATGAGACATCCGTTTATCCTATTAAACTTTATAGCATGTCATAACCAATTGACGATGTTATTTTGGGAGAAAAAATCGTCTAGTACGTGTTTTGTGTTTACAACGCCATTTGACATGTAGAAAATTACAGCCGATTAATTAGTTTAAATGTAAGATGGACAAATGACGAAGGCGCTTAATGATAGTTTGTGAATGAGAAATGTTAAACGAGATGCATGTTTGGCTTGAAATGTTTGAAATCTTTTTAATGACGGATGGGATTTTCATCACCGCAAAGAGACATTTAATTAACATAAATGTCTTTGTGTTGAGCTAATGAGCTTAATTAGGTCGCAAAGAGGATATCAAATTTTCGACTGCAAATGCAGAATGTTAAAACTTGTGCATTTAGCATTACAGTATGCTAGTTATTTAAGTTAACTTCTAATTAACGAGCCGATTGATTAGTGATTTTTAACATAAACATAAACCTATGTGTATCCAATTTTACTTTAATTTAAAATAAAATGTTATGTATTATCTTGCATTTACTTGATAATGTAGATCGACAACAATAGTCGAATGACCTATAAATATTTAAAAAGATAAATGAAGAGGAAGCTGTCGTTTCCTTTATGCTCGACTACTACATTTTGTATCTCCGTTGATGTGGTGCAGTTGTGACCGAGTGGTTAAGGTGTTTGACTAGAAATCAAATGGGCTCAGCCCGCGCAGGTTCGAATCCTGCCAACTGCGAAAATCTTTTTTTTTCTTTTTAATTAAAATTTTGCTTGAGATCATGATGATATCCCTTTCTAATGTTTTTAAATTAATTTTTAAATTTAAAAAAAAAAAATACATTTTATGATAAAATCGTATACAGGAGATTTGCCATCCGCATTTCATTATAAGAAGCTAATAACTTTTAATACATTTTATTTGGAATTTACTTTTTAAAAAAAGAAATTTAAGTTTCAATACATTTGGTAACTTATTTGATTCATTTTTAAGTGCATTATTAATTATTTTAGACTTTAGTTATAAATATTTATGCGTCATCAACAGCTTTACTTAACTAAATTGCAAGCACTGTAATCGAGAACGTAACGTATTATCGTAAACGTAGAAGTAATCAGATAACCTTGAATTCAGAAGCGTAAACTTCTACAGTATAAGTTATATTGTGTGCAAATGACTACAAGTTACAGTAATAACATATGGGGTTTAGGATCATTTCAGTATAGTTTGGTAACTTCCCATGTGGTCTAGTGGCTAGGATACCTGGCTTTCACCCAGGAGGCCCGGGTTCGATTCCCGGCATGGGAATTTTTTTTTTCATTAAGAAGACGTGTTTAAGAGAATTTAATTAGAAAGCGGTTGATTGGTCAGGCTTGTCCTTGAGGCTACAGCGTTGATCAACTTCTTCAAATCCAAGGACTAGACGCGCATAGCCTTGTTTTTAAAAATTGGCAAAATTAAACTCGCCAATAGCAGGAATGTGCAACAAATAATAATTTTAGGGTCTCAGTGAATGCATTATTTTTTTATTGGGCAACGTTTACATTTTAAATGAGTTCATATACAGTACTGTATTTTTTGAGTACACTTTTTCTGTACATAGTTTTAGTTCCGCTAAAAAGAAGTTAAGATTTTTTTCTGGGAAGGAAGAAAGTGTGCAGGAACCTCTTGAGTTAATCAAATTAGCTGGCTTCATTACTTTAACCATCTGTCATTAATTTCAATTTGATTTGAATGTAAAAATAAAGTGCTGATTTTAATGTTACTTTTGTTTCTCTCGCTTCAATTCATTCGATTGCAACCTTAAACCAGCAATTAAAAGATTCTTATTTTTCTCTTTTAAAGTAATTTCAAAAGAAGAAATGTAAAAAGACCAAGTTGTGTGTTTATTATGAAACACTGCGTCAATGACCTTCTTTTTTATACAATCAGCCAAAATATCGATCGGAGCTCATGATGGGTTTTAGTAATTTGACGTTTTGGCAACTACTAATGCATTTAAGAAATCATGAACTAAAAGTATAAAACGCAATTATTCTACAAGTTTATTGTACAGCATTGAAGTTAGTTGACATTATGTAGAGATGTTAAAAGCAAATGAGGGGGTGTATTTACAGACTGTAGTCACTTTACAGTACTTACTGTATACAATCATTTACAGTGGATAAGATTATTTACCATATTAACAATACAAAATGCGCTTGAATTTATGAAGTGAAGTTGCTAATTTCTAAGACGAGAGTAACTTTTATTTCACTTCCAAAATGAATTATCACATGTTTTCTTTTTCGAATTAATGGCATTCAGCTTACATTGTATAATTAACCATTTAGCAGTCTTAATATACCGAATCATTTCCGTTCTTTTCCATTATTCTTATTGTAGTTGTAGTCGTAACTTCGTAGGATCTAATTTGCAAGACACATGTGTTAAAACATAACAAAAAAAGAAACGAAACAAATAAATATAAGTTATGCAATTTATTCCCTTTCTTTATTGATAATTTTTGTCAATAAAGAAGCAAGTTACATATCTATGGTAGTCCATGTAATCGATTCCCGTTTCTTTATTGTCTGCACAGGTGAACTGTTATCACAAAAGGTTTCTTAATTGTATGAAAAGTGTTGTCAGGTATAATTCTGTGGATTATTGTTTATTGGTGTTCCAGATAGCAGATTTTACTTTTTATTTTAGCGTTAACTTTAAACTATCAATTTTGTTATTGACTTGTGTGTTGAGAACACATTTTCTGAGCTTACAAATGGACTATGGACATTGCGCAAAAGTATTTTTCTATTTATTTAAGAATGAGATAGTGTTGGACGTAAAGATGTGTTCATTTTATTAAAGTTTTTAAGGGCCAATGGCAATAATAGTCATACAAAAAGATTTTTTTTTTTCGTTGAATTTTAATATCGTTGAAGTGGTTTTCTCTGCATTTTCATTTCTTATACAAACACGATTTTCTATATATACTAAGTTATGTATATGTAAACAGAAGATACGAAATACTGTACAGTAAAGAAAAATGTCTAAAAGGAAAGAAAAAAACATGTTATTTCTAAACGCATGCGCCGTTAATACAGTGTGTCCTGGTATAAAATTGTCCACATGGCACATTTAATGATTGCTATAACCCCTTTCATATATTTTTTTAATAAAAAGTTACGATGACGTCGTCTAATCTATCTTCCATTGTAGATGAATAGTTCAATTTCTTTTTTTTTTTTATTATTTTTTTTTAAATGACCATGTACTCAGATGGCCAATGCTATAACTCCTGTAATTGATGTGGGGCAGGAAATTGATGGTTTTATTGGTAATTGTGTGTCTCTCGCACTTTACTTAATCTCGTTTTGCTTTTCCTGAAAAAACACTATAATAAAGCCTACTACTGCGCGAGTGTTATCTTAAAACGCCTTCTTTTGATTCATTTACTTTCTTCTTCTTACATTCTTCATCTTCTTCCTATTATTCTTCCGTTAGTTTGTGATTACGTCTGTTCTTTTACGTCTAAAACTGTATAATACTGTGCACGGCCATGAAGCTTTTCATTAACTTTGCTCTATTTGCCACATTCACACTACAATACACAACCATGAGCCTCATTTAGCCAATTTTTAACGTTTAAGGAAAATATTTTTGCTATTTTATGTGTATGCCCATCGATCTCCACTTTTCGTGTATTAACGTAATTTTTATTGGATATTTTGTTGTGTAATTTAAGTTATTTTTATTAGTAATTAGTTACTGCTGTAAAGTTAGCATTTAAGTCATTTTAATTGGTATTTTAGAATATTTTTGTGATTTTAGCAGTTTTTAGTCGTGTGCACAGTGCAAGAACGCCTTTTTGCTCGGATCTTATTTTAGCTGTAACTTTATTAAGTTTAACATTGTCGTGGGTGTCTTTTAGTATATTACGCTTTCTACAGTATTTGAGCACATAAGATAACAATAGCGAATGGAAAAACGAGGTTAACTGCAGATGAAATGTTTTATTATGTGAACGCTTACAGCAACATTTTAGGCAATTTTGTTTTTAAAGTGAAGCTTAGATAAGTTGTGATGATATAATATGAAATGTCGTTGTAAAATAAGAATTTTGTAGATTGTCAAAATTTAGAAAATAGTACGAGGAGGAATTAAGTTACTGTAAGTTCTTAAAGAATTAATTATTGTTGTGACTTAAGATAGTTAAAAAATATGGTATTGCAATCTGATAAGGTTATAGTAACTTTTGTATTTGTTAGAAATAAAGGGCAGCTTTTGATATCAAAACAAAATATATTCTTTAAAAACTCAATTTGAAATATATATTTTTGACAGAAGCAGTTACCATGTACTGTATATTTCAGTTTGGCAATTTCCCAAATGTAACATTTCAGTTTTGAACTTGGAGCTAAACAAGACACCATTTTCAACGTTGAATAAACATGATTTTGGCGTCATTTAAAATTTAAATGCTCAATGGGGTTAAAAAAAAAAAAAAGCCTAAAGAAATTTCGCAATTCAACATCTCGTGTGCAATATTTTTATCAAAATCGCCACGACTTATTTTTTTCCTGGTTTCTGGATTTAGGGTAAAAAAAACCTGCCATTGGTCAATTGTTTTTCATGGAGAATTTTTATATGGCGTGGATGTTGCCGTTTCTGAAATTTTAAAATAGATTTTGCTACCATGTTAAAAATTCGGGTAAACATTGAAATTGATATTTGATGCTTTTCCTTAGAGAATTTCACTTGACGTCTTGAAATACCAATGTTTAGCCAATGTAATAACAAAATACCAATGTCTGCCGATTTAATATTAGTCAAAATTCAACTTCAATTTAATCGTAATTATCATTATTAGATTTGGCTTTGGCTCTTAGTTTTAATATTCATAAATTTCTTCAATAATTAGATTTTATCTTGGTTAGTACTGTATTAAGTGTATTTTTCTGTTATATTTTGTATTGAGATCGTAATTTAAAAAGAATTGGTATCTGAAGTAAGTCTTTTTAATTTAAAATACTACATTTAGTGGTTGTTGTTGATTTAGTATTTAAGATGTTAAGTACTTAATCGATATATTTTTTGTTTTTCGAGTTGAATGCATTTCTAGAAGTGGTTTGTTTGAACGAATTTTATTTGTGGTTGACATCTGATGTCAACAATAATGATACTTATGTCGAGTTTTCAGTATATTGCTCAAGGTTGTAATGCTTTACTTTGAAATGCTTGTATTGATTTCATCAATTTATACTCTGTAAATTGTAGAAAGAAAGCAACCGACATTTTGACATTTGCTAACTTTTTTACAATGCTTAAATCACAACAGTTCAATGTTAAATCTTCAATATTTTGCAATAGCGGTTAACTTTGATGTCTTATTTGCTTCAATATTAATCGGCACATATTTGTTATTGTATGGGGGGGTTCATATAAATATTTTGTGTTTTGATTATGGAAATTCGTCATTGCATTGCAAATGGCAAATTTTATCTTCAAATAATTTATTTGTGGAAAAAATGTTACTATAACGAAAAACCTATCAACTTTACTTGACAGATTTATAAAACAAATTAGTTTTGAAATGCCATATTTACAGTGTTTGTTTGTTTTATATTTTATATAATGTTTATTTTTTTTTACTTTTAAAAATAACATTGATAATTATCTGCTCAAAGGCATTGAATTGTGATTAGTAATTGTTCATGTTTTTTTAATATTTGAAATTAATGTGTGAAGAAATATTATTTTAAGTTAGCTAATATTTCTGAAAGGCATACATTTTTTTTGACGTCGTGTTCCAAGATAATTAACGCCGTGAAAATTATAAACGCATTTTACACATAAAACATTTCACTTGTTTTCAGTCATAGTTTAGCTGAAATTTCACGTCATAACTGATTAAATTAGTCAATTTATGAATTTCATTTTCAAAAAAAAGAAAAAAATATGCTTGCGCTTAATGGGATTTTTTTTTCATTTTTTTATTTTGTTAATTTTTACACGACGTCAGATAATTTCGTAGATGTAAAGCGATAGGTGGCGCTAATAACGTTAAACATAAAAGTCAACATTATCAAGCGTATTAATTGGAAAATATTTTTTTTTGTTATATACTGTACTAAATTTACTTTTTTGTTGATTATATCACGACAAGAATTGTGCTCATGGGAACAATGAGAGATCTGACGACATTTTATTACTAAAAACTAATTTGGCATTTTTTTCTAGTATCAACATTGATTATTTCCATTACTATTATAATTATAGTTGAATACGTTTGTTGTTTTAGAAATTGCACATACTGTACATCAACATTCAAATAATGAGAGTCAATATTGAATTTAGTTATTGTTATAATATTTAATGAAAACAAAACAAACAAGTTATTATATAACATCACTATACTGTATACTTCATATTTGGTTTACATTTTCTTCGTTTATTTTTCATTGGTACAGTATTTAACGTGCTATTTTAATGGGAAACAAAATATACTATACGTTTACTAATATTATACAAAATGCTTCTAATTGAAATTGCATTCATTTTTGCTGCCATTTCAAATACCATTGGAAAATTAAATTGGTTAATACACTAGACATCGCATAATTAAAATGATAAACTTCATTATAAACAGTGTACATTATAAATATTATATTTATTGAATATTAACAATATGATTACTGTATTTCAGCCTTGATGTTCTACTTTTTTGGGACCCAACATTACTGGAAATTTTGTCAACCAATATAAGTCAGTGGAGTGCAATCTTACTATCAACTTAGGGTAAGTTCCATAATTATTTTTTATAAGTAATATAGTTAGTAATTCTTTGTCTTGAATGTGCTCAAAAATCTGCTGGTAAATTCTAAAAATAACATACCGTACCTTTATTGTCTTGTTATTATAAAAAGAAATCTTAAAACACTTGCGAATTGTACCTGATAAGCAGTTGATGGATTGGAGAAAAATTTAAAATAGCGATTAAGATGTATTTCCTTATTTAATATTATTTTGATAAATATAAATGAAGGTCGGAAATTGGTAATTATTTAGCAAAGGGCTTACACGTACACATAACCACTGCTCATTTATCACACTTTACATTCAGCCCATTTAATCTTTCCTTCCCTTTCCTCCCAATGCCCCATCACACCACGGAGATACACTTTCCGTGTATTATACCGGTACTGTATAAGTTGACTGCACACCAAGATATTGATTTTAAAAGTTTGGAAAGCAAAATATGTTTGATGATGAATGCGCTTGCGTAAGATGGATTAGCTAATACGTCAGGCGTGTAAATCTCAAAATTAAATTGTGATTGATTTAAACTAAACTACAGTACGGATGTCAATCGAAACGGAAATAATTCATTAGTTTTGTTTCATCATCAATATAAAGTATGTACGATAAGCGTCTCAACAATACTACAGTATTTTCCAATTATATACATTACTGCTTTGTTATTTACCAATTATTTTAGTAATTTTTGGTAAAACTTGTTATGATTATTAATTTAGTTATTATTAATTATTTTTATCTAATTAGAGATTTAATAGTGATTTTGTAACGTTGTTTATTTTTTGTGATATTTTGTTTATGCTTGGTTGATCTGTGAAATATTGAATAGAAAATTCTGTTTTAATTTATTTGCATGAATACCGAATGATTTCTGAATTGTCCCACTTTCATATTGGCAGTGCTAATATGAATGTGGAACTAAATATTACTTTTCCATAGCAATATTCTCTGTTTCGTTTTTGTCTTTTTTGTTCTAACTTCGAAAAGGACCCGTTGTAATACTGCTGCGTTAGGTTTTTTTACCTGTTTACGAGAAATAATAAGTTTAAACCATTAGGAAATTCGAGCCAACATCATTAATTTTTTTTTCTTGGGTCGTTGTCGATATAACTTATTATTTCTTAAGTGCATTATACGTAATAAGATGAGTGGATTTTTTATATGAACTCGCAATAATTTTATCTTAGAAAATCGTTCCTAGGCTACGTAGCACAATATTTAAAAAAACCTCACTAGTTTATTCGCTTTGAATTATTCATTTAAGTGTACGCATAAATGATAATTGTATGAATTAAACATTCATAATGTGTTATTATTAACTTAAGGGCAATTTACGACAGTTGCGTACTTTCAGAGTTTGTCGTTTAACTCAGCTTTTTTTTAGCTGTTTACATGTACGGTACTAAGTTATTTATTATAAACATATTAGAATTTTTTATGAAGTTAATTTTACTAAAGGAAAATAGGCATTTGCATTTGATTTCTATAGGTGAAGGAACAAATTCGTTTTTGAATCCATTTAATTTTTTCAATGTAGAAATCTTTAGTTTGATATTTAAAAACAATTCTGATTAACCGTTTCAACTAATTTGTTGGATTATTTTAAAATAATAACTTTTTTTTCAAATATTTTTTGATAAGTAAACAATTTGTTTGATTAACCGGGACAAGTAATATACAGTACAACTAAAATATTTATAGGAAGTAATTATGTGTTGATATAATAGTTCATTTTCTGAATTGAATTTCGAAGCAAGCTAATGTGGGTTTAACGCTCGGTCTTTGTGCACATAAAATATTCAAAGATATGTTTCCGCATTTTCCGTTTGGATTAACATAATTAGTGATTAACATAAATAAATATTATAATAATAATTGCAACTAAAGTTTCATTCAAACTTTCCTTGAACGTGTTTAATCTCACTTGATTATTATTGCGCATTCGTATAGGCATGCAAAAAGCCTTGGATTATGGAGGGAATTATTTTTAGATTTCATTCATACTTTAGAAAAAGTTTGAAAATCACCATGTTAGCATTAAAGTGGATGTGTGATAATACTAAAAATGATGTGAAAATTTGCAAACTGTAAAAATTTCATATTTCTCTCTGATATTTTTATTTGGTTGCGGTCTCTGTAAATTATCACTTAATTTTCTAAATTAGGGTATTGTTTTTTTGTCATAACAAAGTGCTATTAGAGAAACGAGACTAAATTTTATCAGGTTTAATGGAGATGTTTCCTGTTTTTTTCTTGTCATGTAAACAAAGGTTTCTATGAAACAAACGAGATTACATTTTATAATTCCAATGGCGATTTGTCTCATTACTTTATTGTCTTCGGAAAAAGAAGATAACGATTAAGAAGACTGCTCTTTGCTTTTAATTGTAATGATTTTTGAAAGCACTATTGAATTTCAAATGCTGTCAGATGAAAGATATAAAATTTAAAGGGCATAAATTAAAGTGTTTTTCTAATGTCGACAGGAGAAACTCAAATGTTAAATTTCTATGAAGGGCTTCCGATTACTTTTGTTTTACTAGTAACTAAAATAAGTTATCAATCTAATTATCTCGTATTTGGGTCTTCTATATAATTAATTAGTTGAAAAAATAAGAAATTAATTGTTTAATTTTATTGTTAACTTAAGAGTAAAGTAATTATTTATTGTGTAGCTATTTATTAGGGTTTTAACCATTATAATTTTAGTAATTTATCAACTTTCCTTTGATGAATTTTTAAATTTTGTAAAGAATTCGTTTGAATTTAATTACTTTCGTAAAAAAATAGTCATTTTTTCAATTACAGTAAAAGTTTATTTATTTACAAAATTATTTTTGTTTTCTATGAGCTTAACAATAAGTCATAAAATACATTGCTGTAGATAAATAATGCTAATGACAATTTTTTTAAAAAAAAAGCAAGTTTTATTAATTAGTTTACAGTGAATTATAGCTTTAAAGATGTGCCATGTAATATTTCACGTGAAAAATGAAAGGAAGTTGCATATCGTCACGAAACCTACTTCCGCTGGCAAACTACTATCACTGTGTCGAGGCTATAAATTTGGATGAAGGGAACTTTGGGAATTTATTATCTTTTAGAAATTGGAACTGTTACATGAAACTGGTAATTATTATTAGTCTTTGACGCGTCGTTTTATAATTTCCTTTATTATTTACTGCTGCGTTATTTTAAACGACGCTATTAAAATTTTAGCTAAGCTTCAGAGATTTTTTTTGGGAAGACCATCTGCAATAATTATAGGAAATTATAATTATGAGCTTTAAAAATAGAGGAATAACGTAGATGAATATTATTTTATGGTAGAAAACTATGGGGAAAATGACTTTCTTATAACTTTTTATGTCTTATATTTTTCAAGTAATAATTTTAAGTGACTTGTGTGTAATTTATGCCTTGGCAGTTGTTTACAATACACTGTAAAAGTTGATAGCATAATGACTTATTGATTTTAATAAAATAAAAAGCTTTCATGGGAAAGCTATGTTTGATTTATTTTTTGCTGTTTACCCAACTAAATACTGTACAAACGAGTGTGTTGATAGTGAAAATGCACAGAATATAAGAAATTTACTAAAATGTATACCGAAATAATTTTCTAAATTGCAGCACTTTTTTTTACTGTGCTAATAAAAAATGAGACCAAATCTGATTTGCTTTAATGTCGATTTGTCTCGGTTTGTATTATTTCCAATGGCGACTTGTACTTTTTCTTTCTTGAAAGAAAGAAACGAGACAAAAACTGCTCTGTTACAATGGGGAATTATCTCGTTTCTTTATGTTCCCGAGTTACAATTCATATAACAGTATAGTACGTGTATTTCTATTTTGAAAATTATATTTACGTTAGTAATTATTACTATAATCTTGGTTTCAAAATTCAATTGATCACTGTGAGAATTTGTATAATTATAGAATGAAAACCTCATTAGTGGCATATTTATGAATTAAGTATAGTACATGCAAGTTGTATTGATATTGCCAAATATCTTTTAAGTCGTTAAAGTGAAGCCATTGAGAATTTGAAAACGCCTTTTTTATTATTAAGTTGCTTGTTCTTAGCATTCGATAATCTTTTCTAACTTTTATCTCAATTTTACTTCCATATACCACCTTCAATTTGCGAATAGTAAAATGATTGAAAGCAATTTGACTGAAATTTTCAAGCCTTGTAATAACGCCCACAGCTTCAGCTTTAGAATTTACTTGATCTAAGTTATCAGAATAGTACAATGAATTAAAGTTCTGTATATTCAGAGCTCCACTTAATGCACTCAAAAGGCATTATGCCATTTTACTCTACGAGTATTATATTTCCTTATATTCAAAACAACTTTTAGTTTAATTGGATTTTCACATAACTAAACTTAATGAAAATTAGACTTTGAAGATTTTCTGTTGACTACCACGATTTCTTTACATTAAATACAATAATGTATTATAATATTCTTAAAGTAGTTTTCAACCTACATTTTTCAACGACCCATGCCCTTAACAGCGTTGAAAAAATAAAGATAGAGAAATTCAGGCTTTCATTTGAATTGCAAATGGCTATTAGATACGGTATCACTTTCAAATAACGACGTTAGGTTAAACTATGCTGCAAGTCAAATGTTTTACTTTGTTTAAAATGAAATCTACATAATAAAACCATAAGTAAAAAATATGCTGAGTTGACTTAATGTAATGCCTCGTGATCGACTGCAAATTGATACAACTCGTGATATCACTCCAAAATAAATGTACTATAATTAGATAAAAAAAATAATTTTTAAAAATTTAAATAACTGTATGTATTTAGTTAGTACAAATATATTAAACTACACAAAATACATAATTAGGGATAATTAACTTGAGCTTTAATTTTATCACATTTGAAATGAAATACGGTACCAAAAAAAAACTGAAATTCAACGATTCCAATGGTCGTTTTGCTTCTTGGTATTTTTCTATACAGTAATATGCAAGCTTTGCATGGATACATAATTTAAGTTAAATGGACTATTGTCTAGCTATTTTCTCATTAGTTTTCTTGCGTTTATGAAACGTACGGAAAATTTAAATTACGTTTTTAGCACTGAAAGGTCGTAAGCTGCTTTTGGGTAAATTTTTTCGGACAACTTTAGCACCGTTATTGCTGTAATTTGTAGTTTAATTTAATTAAGAATCATGTCCGGTTGAATTGCTCATCTGTTTTGTGATAGACTTTCTAAGAATATTCACACTTACATGTACTGTATATTGAGAAGTTTTGGGATGTTGTGATGAGGCCCTTGCTTTGGGTAACGTTAACCCTTGCGAGTCTATTGACTATTGAGTTGCATTGCGTTAGCAAATTTATTTTTGCTTTAGAAAGCATTGCATTACGTTTAAGCTTATAGCGTTCTAGAAATCGATAGTCCACAATGTCGTTGTAAAGATCTTTATCAATAGCAGTATTATCGTTGATGACTTTTTTTTATTTTTATTTTTTTTAAGAAAAAATATATATATTTACGTAGTCGGATAACTGCGGCAGTGCAGACGACAATAATGATGACGGTTATGCGTTTTCCAACCTCGGAAGACTGATGACGTGATGCGAATAAATCGACGTTATTTACAAAATATTGATCGTCGAGTAAATGATGAAACGTCTGACGCTTAAATTTAACTATTTGGCGTTAAATAAAAAATTTGATGTTCGGACTTTTTTAAGTGCTGGTGTACAGTATAGCTTCAATTAATTTTGGAATTTTAAGGTTTTAATTAAAGTCTATAATGCGATAATTAGTGTTTGTTGGTAACAGTTTATCTTGAATAGTTAAAAAAAACTAAACGAATTCTAAGCTATTTTAAAGGTGAACGGTTTAATTCAATGTATTTTTAGCTGGTTAGGAAAGCACAACTTTGATGATATCTTACTACTATATATAATTTGAAAGTGCTGTTACAAACTCCGCCTCTTCATCACATGTTATCCCTAAACGTCATCGCAAAGCTATGACGCCTTATGACTTGAAATTAGCTTGGGAAGCAGGGTTTCTACTAATCTCAAGTCATAATGTTAAGTTAATAGTATCTATATGACTAAATGGCTTGTACTTTTATAATTTTCCAATGCCCCTTAGAATTGGCTGACCTGCAGTACACATCCAGGGGCCACTTGTCCCTTAGAGTTGGCTGACCTGCAGTACACATCCAGGGGCCACTTGCC
>JAAFCF010005748.1:10074087-10118185 GCA_013389785.1 Helicorthomorpha holstii | reverse complement strand
GCCCCTTAGAGTTGGCTGACCTGCAGTACACATCCAGGGGCCACTTGTTTCATTTGAAAATGCGTTTATTTTGTTTATTTATAATTTTGATTGTAATGAACATTCAATAATATTTGAAAATTTAAGCAAAGTACATGTTTTCTCATTTGTTTTGCATCAATTTTCTGTTTGGTTTTATTTGAATTGCTGCAACTTGCACTTAGGATTGTTTACATGTAATAAACTATGCCGAGTCGCTTTTCTTACTTTCCCATTACTAACTTTCTAATGTTTTGTATACAACTGGCAATAAAACTAAATCTAAACAATAAAATAAGCATCAAACGTAAAAAAAAAAAGTAGTGAAATTGCTTTCTTACAAAATGTTTTAGCTTTTTAGTATATTTTTCTTATTGAATTTAGTTTTGTTTTGAAATAACTGCGACTTACGGTGTTGTTCATGTTAACTTTAAAAACATAATCATTGCCGCATGTCTTAAAATAGTTTTAAAGGATAAAATATTGATGGTACAGTATGTTTTTGTTGTGTTGTGTTGTACATTATGCATAGAGCGATGCCACTGTGTGTATATTGGAAAAAGCACTTTTATTGTAGAAATGACAACCCCTAGTTGATATAAAATCACTACATAAAGTAGTTTTACTGTAAATGGAAATTGAAACTTTCAATCAGTTTATGTATTCAATTTAATATTTTCGCTATCTATTTTAAGTTGCATTGAGGGAACTGGAAACACCAGCTGAATTTCAGCTGCACAAATTTCAACCGTATCTTTCTTATAATATCTCGACCGAATCAGATTTTGTGATAGCAAACAATCCGATTCACATCAATCAAAATTCTTCCTTTTTCAATTACTAAATACACCTGAGTCACACAAAATGAGTCTCACAAGACGTATTTTAATCATCTTTTATTTGTTATCATTGAAATATCGAATGTTTAATGTACCGAACATTGTTCAAAATTTAAATATAAATTTCGTTCAATATTATTTCGTTACTGAAAACATCGGATTAGATTTTTTATTAAATTAAAAATTAATTGGTAAATATTTTCAGCGTTCAAATGTCAAAACTCTTTTATGTATTTTCAATCCATCTAAATGCAAAAATATTAATTTGATTTTGCTATGGAAACATAAGATTATTAATATTTTTGTTGAAACGAGAATAATTAGCTTTTGATTTGTTATTCGTATCAGACAAATCAATTTCATTTTTTTAAAACTAAATACAGCAAATTTTTATTTTCTCTACAATGTACTCTTTCATGATTCTGTTCATTTCTAATTCAGCTCTGTCGTTTTACCCACGAATATAATAAAAAAAAATGAAACTCAGTGTCAAGCTGTTAGCAAGAATAAAAAATCCAAAAATATATTTTTGAAATGGGCGATTTCTTGCTTTATAGTACGTCAATTTTTTATGATGCGAATCAAACCCTACGCAATCAAAGCAATCATACCAAATGTGGGTTTTTCTCTGTGTTAAAGGATTTTAATACACTACAATAAAGAAAAGATTCAGTGTGGTTATTGAGAAGAAGTGAAGTAATTTGGTCTACAGTGGTTCTCTGTCAACTGGTATATTTTTATATACAAGTTGTGCATGGTTTTAAATCCACGGAATTGAGATAGTCAAGAAAGTAGAAACTTCTTAGCAAGGTGATTTTTTTCTTCTTCTTTTTTTGATTGTATTGGTGGAATTGACAGTGTGAAGTAATCTCAATGACACTACAAATGCCATCTCTTATTAATGTGACTTTTTTCTTCAAGGGTTTTAGAAACCCTCGACTGGTCTATTTTCGGTCTACTGAAGAATTTTAAAAGATTAACTTGATGAATGAAGGAGTTCGAGTTCTTCGCAGAAAAACTTTATTTGACTTTTTTTTTGTTTGAAAAGTTTAAAATTAATTAAAAATTGTCTGTGCTTACTGTGCACTGTATAAGACGGTATTTCTGTAGTTAATTGTCAATGTTTTAATTCTGTACGTTTATAAACTCGCATTATTTTCAACGTATTTATTGCACTTTATTTATTTTTTTAAGTATTAATATTAAATTAGTTAAATTTTCATCTAGGAAATGCCCATTTTATTTAATAATAAGCATTAATACGATATGAGTAATGTACAGGCTGTACATAAAATGGGTTCTCGTATACAGTACATGCTGGTCATAAATAAATTGAAATAAATTGCATGTATATAACTTACATAGGTATTTTTCTTATTTGTTTATAACAGTACGTATCTGGGAAATACATTTTATAATAATCCTACTTTAGGTACTATTTGCTAATTTCTAAACATTTGCAGAATGAATATTTCATGAAAACTAAACCTGCAATTTTTAGTTGAATATGGAAATGTTAGAGATTATCTTATGAAATGAAAGAACAAATTGGTTTGATAAGAAATAAAAATACGCCGACTGCGAAAAAAGCAAGTTGCTATATTATGAAAGTTTAAGCATTCTACATTTTGTTTAAAAATAAATACTGTATTAGTTTTTAGCAGGTTACTGGTACAGAATGTTCTGAGCTAACATGTTGTTGCATAACCAACTTCAATTTAAATTTTTTCCTTTTTCCGAATATTTTTCCAAGTCTCTTTAATTATCTTATTAAATGAATCTATCGTTACACTGTACTGTGAATACTTTACATTCGATGAAAACAAACGCAGTTAATCCTTTTGTAATGATGTGTGTCACTGTTTCGATGTTAATTAGCACTTTTATTGTAACCGCAAATATTTCTAATCCACCATGAAATTATCATGCGATGCTGTTAATGGGATATGCGTTTCTCATTGTTTACGATTTTTTGTTCAAAGTTTGAAATACTGTACAGTAAACTGAGACAAAATTGCTTACTGACGTCAGTATTAGCAACGACATGAAACTAAAATACATAAAAACAGAATAACTGTACAATACAATGCAATGTAATGCAAAAAAAAGATGAAAAAGTTGAAGTTTTGCTAAAGAACCCATTGGTTGAGTGTACTTGCTGCGATAAATATCATTTTTTTGTAAAATGTCAACGTTTTTAAAATTGTATTTTAAAGTAAATGGAAGGGATTAAAGAATGATATTCTTTTTAAACAAAAATAAAAGTCGTTTTGTTGCAATTGAAACAACGTCTAAATTTTGATCGATTACCTGAACAAATGTCACTTTTTTCTAAATGTATGAAACGTTTTATAAAGATTTGGATGTGTTACACGACCCGGAAAGTGCATGTCGTTTAAAAATGGCATATGTATTTGACATCAAGCATAAATCTTTAATGCTAAAATAATAGTAAGAAGTTGATCTGAGAAGTCGGTGCAACTTCCAAGATACGAGTATCCAACATCGCAACTGGTGCTTAGTTGTTCATACTGTATTATTAGTTTAATATTTTTAAATGCATTCATTTTGAAATCGATGATTTTTAGACATGTTATTTAGCTTAATGAAACAATCTCGTCGGTTGTTGCTGTGCGTTGAAATGACGTTTGAAAACTTTTCCAGACCAGAAATAATTAATGATGTAGTTGAGTGCTATGCAATATGTAGAAAGTCACTGATGGAGAAATGTATAGAATCAATAGGACCATTTTGTATGGCGAGAATGTAAACCAATGCTCTTTTCCGATTTCTCTCCATGAATTCTGAAAGAATCGTAAAACGTGAAGAGCATTAACTGAGGTTTTTTTAAGCTATTTTTTTACAGCAACAAAAAAATTTCGTTGGTCAATGCTACATTTATATGACCTGCAACCTAAAATTTACATGTGGTTCGCAATCCGTAACTACTAAGCACTAATTGCAATAAAGAATCGATTAAAAGTTTTACTGTTTGACGTTCTGTTAAAGCGCTAGATTGTTGCTGATCGGTTTTGTCGTTAAATTTGATATTTCATACTGCACAATAATCACGAAACAAAGTTTTGTCGATAAAATCATTAACTAAAATTCCTTCAAAGCATTTTCTTACTTATGGTAAAACGCTTTAAGTTATTTTATAGAAATTTTTTGCTGTATTTCGTAGCCTGTTTTATACTGCTGCTGTGTAAAGTGATAAATGTGATGGCAGTGTATGATAAAGCAAAATGGTCAAATGTTTAATTCCATATCATAGAATTCCTTATGGTTGATGGCAACTACGATTTATTTTTCTCTTATTGATCTTTACAATTTTCTACAGAGATGAATGAATATTGACAGATGGAAACTCATTTGTTATTCCTTCAAAGACTTAAAAAAAAACTTTTATTTCACACGAACGCATAAAATATGATAAAGTTTTATTACACATCAATTGCTAGCGATTAATTTAGTTTTATTGTTTATTTTGTTACCGATATGACTGATAATTTTAGATTTAATTTTTTGTTTGGACAAATTAAAACATCTAATCCATGACATTATCACTATTAGTGTTCGAGTTTTTTTGCATATCGCAAAATGTCATGTGGTTTTTTTGTTGTTGTTTTTGAGTACGTTGGTGATGACAGAGTTAACTTTCTCGGTTATCGTTGTAGGGGTAGTCAGTTTGATATTTTTTATGCAAAACATGTTGCAGTGACATTTCGACTACGATATTGTTAAAATCGACTTGACATTTGCATATTTTATTGCGTCTTCTTTATTGAAGTGCGTGTGGAAGTGACAGGTACTGAATAAAATATTCAATAGTGTTACTTTGAACAGTAGGTATTCATATACAAAGTCACAGCTTGCTTTTGCTGTGAATATCATTTTACAGTACCATTGTACCATTTACAGTGTTACGTATACATTAAGTTTAGCTTTACTGAAGACTAAACTTTTACAGGCATTCTCAATAGAATCCTTGTGTAACATCGAACTTGCAGTTTTTGTTATTGCAGTTCTTTTGAATGAATCTGTTATATTAAATGGATTAATGCACATACTGTATGTTGCTTAAGTTTTTTTGAATTTTAACATTTTAAGATAAAAGGAAAACATTCATGTTTCCAACTACTGTATGAACTTGTACCAGTGTCGATTACAAGTCCATACATGATTGCGCTCTTTAGAAAGCTGAAGCCGAAATGTGATGAAATGTTGGATCGAAATCCGTTTACAATTCTCCCGCGTAGATTCAAAGCTTTGTTATTTGCGAACTTTTTTAAGGGGAAATTTTTTTTAACGGGAAATAACGTACCAGTTGACTGACTAACTTGTCGGAGATTTTACTATCAACAATATACCAGTACCATCAGTATTTCATCACAAACTAAAATAATGCCAACTTTAAAAAAAATATATTTTCAAGGTGTAATTAACTTAAACAATACTTGAGTTGGTTTCTTAAACAATGGTTGAGTTTTTTTTTAATTATTTTTATGGAAATTTATCTTGGTGATGAAACTTCACTGCAATTCTTTTAATGTACAGTACATTCTAACTTGCATTATAAGTAGTTACGGCATTGACGACTTCAAATCAATAATTTTGACGAATCTTGACCTTGCCATTGATTGCTTAACATACAGTACGGTAGAGTTACACCTTTTAAATGCTCTTTTGTAAGTTATAATGTGCTAGGAATTATTACTTGCAATTATTAGATTGAATGTCCAGTGCTCCTTAATTGGTTAGCTAAATGCTAAGTTAATAAGTTTTGCATTACCGAGACTAATTATGAATGGATTTGAAATTATGTCGCATTGAACAATCGCTATTTATAGACTGCTCGTCAGTTACAAAGATTAGGTCATCAGCCACCTTATAACTTATTGTGCAGTTGCAAATTTCATAATCGCATCCAAAACGACCATTCGTATGATTACACTGGGTGTTTTGCAACTAAAAACTCCATATGGCCTTTCTCAATTTCTTCTGAAGTTTGCGCTTTTTATTAGTTAAATTTCTCATTGCAAAATACTGAAGATTATAAAAATTATAAGATATTACATTTGTATTTGTGCACGTTTATGGAATGCTTGCTAATGTAAAGTTGAATTGGGTTGTAACGAATTTATTAGTCCCGTTGACAGTTGTCATTTTCTCTGTATCTGATTATTGGATGTCTCAGGTTATTTTTTTTAAAGCTAGTGAATTGCTAAATCAACTAAAAATTATTCAGATGTAACAAAGAGTTAATTAATCGTAATTTTTAATGTTTGGTAGAATTTATTAAAAGTTAATGAATTTGATCTTTTAATTGTAACATTGTAAAATAATTTAGTCTTATTGGGTCATTATGCCGTTTTAAAAGTACAGTATTGCCATCGTATTTAATTGCAGAAAATTGGCTACCACTATGAAATGTTTTAGAGGATGTCTTTAATTTACAGATGCTGGTCTATTAAGACTTTATATCCATGCCAAAAAGTGCATTGAGTGGTTCAATGAAGTATTGCTTGGATTTTATTCGTTACGCTGAACGTATCAGTCAACACAAGACAAACAAACTATCACAGAAAAGCTGTTTTCGATTTTGTGCTTAAAAATGAACTTTCAGCGTTTTTCTGCCGCTTATCATTTATTTCTGAGGGACAAGTTAGCAGTTATTGTAATATGCATTCGTGCAAGTACCGTACAATTTGTGTTTGGAACAGCAGTTGGTTATATGACATTTATAACAAAAATAAATGATGAAATTAATCCTTTCTACATAAATTCATCTGAAAATTCTTGGGTGGCATGTATGCCACAGTTTGGTATAATTCCTGGCTCATTTTTAGCGGGTTATTTGTCACAAAAGCTGGGTCGTCAATCGGTTTTACTACTATCGTGTTTACCATATGCAATTGGAAATCTCATGATTGCCGCTTCTGTCAACATTTACATGATGTATATAGGGAGAGTTATTGTTGGACTTGGACAAGGGCTTAGTCAGAGTACCTTGGGCGTTTACATCAGTGAGATATCTCCTGAAAACATTAGAGGTGGATTGTCACAATTAAATGGTTTCTTCATTACGATTGGGATTGGGTATGGTTATATAATGGGGGCCAACGTCAAGTGGAACTGGATAGCTTCCATAAACATTGGACTTACTTTATTGACTTCATTGATTGTATACAGCCTCCCGGAATCTCCAAGATGGCTGCTTTTAAAATTTAAAGTCAGTCAGGCAAAGTGGAGTAGAGACGAAGCCATCAGTGTCTTAAAAAAACTGAGGAACAACACTGACATCGATGATGAGATGCAAAAAATTGAAACAGATTTGGATAAATTGCATGAACAAACGTCGTGGCAGCGTTTATTTGAAAGAAGAAATTTCTATTACTTGATGTGTTGTTTATTTGTGTCAATATTGATACCGTTTAACGGCAAGGTATTTATTACTCAGTATAGCTTCGAAATTTTTAAGGCCTCAAAAAGCCAATTAGATAACGAAATGCAGACGGTTGTAGTCGGAATTATACCTTTAGTTGGCTCATTGTTGACCATTATCACCGTGGATTTTATTGGACGACGATTTTCAGCTTTTATTCCAATGATGGTTGAAGCTTTTTGCATGACCGCATTAGCCACTTATTTTTACGTTAAAATAAACGTCAATACTAACTTTGCAGAAGAGGAACTGTTTTGGCTTCCGCTGTTCAGCATTCTGCTGTTTAAACTTTTGGACAGTTGGGTTGGTTTTATTGAACGAATAATGTCCTGTGAGTTATTTTCTACTGATTTGCGTGGTTATGTGTCTGGCATTTGCAATGCCTTTTATCACCTTTCCATGCTTTTGGCATCGAAATATTTTATTAGTCTTAATAAGACGATAGGTTTTTATGGTAGCTTTTGGCTATGTGCCGTATGCAATGTTGTTTGTGGTTTGTTTTACTTTGTTTGTGTGCCAGAAACTAAAGGTAAAGCTTTGGAAAGTGTTGAAAATGAGATTACATAAAATCATGAACAAAAACATTTCTTAAGACAAAAAATCACAATATTATACATAAAATTCTCTAAATATAAAATTTTGTTATTTAGTTAATGTGCAGTTTTAGCAATTATTTTATCAGTAAATATTATTAGTATTAATTATATTAATACTAATTTATAAATATTTTATCAGTATTATCAATTAATATCCAATTTTGTTATTCAATCAATGTGCAGTTTTAGCAGTATATTTTTAATTATTTTCTCAGCAAATACAGTAGTTTACTTGATAAACTGTTTTTTACGGGTGGGATGAGGTAGGGGATAATACTGTACGTACAGTACGTGCTTTTTAGAGAGGAAGAAAAAGTTCACCCATTTACAATATATTAACAATTTTCGACTATTTTATATGGCACAAATGGCATTTTTACATCTCGTGAATTTTAATATTACGTTTTGATTGTCAATAGTGTACTGTACTTTGCTATTGAAATATTTATGACAACGTCTTATACATTGAATAAAACTGAAAGTGTGCTGGAAAATAAAATTGTACTCATGACCTCAAAAACTAATATATTGAATATTGTGTATTTTGAGTTAAAAAAATACAGTAAATTTCTTTTATTTAATTTGACAAAAAATATTCGGTAACTTAAGTAATACACTGTAGCATACGTAAAAATGATCATTTGATTTTTTTGTCTTTGCTTTTTAAAACTAGCAATTTTAATTGATAAAATTGTTTAAGTTATTTTAACTACAACAAAACATTAAAATGATAATAAAATAAAATCATTTTTAATGTTAAACATTGATGTACATCTAATGAATACTTTTATAGAGTAAGAAACAAGCTTTTGTTTTCCCATTAAATCAACTTGTGATGAGTGATGACTAAGACATCTAAAATGAATGCCATTCATTGGTATGCGTAGGTTGTTGTATAATGTATTGTATAGCATTATGATGACACCATTGAACACATGAAATATTAATAGACCTCACAGTTGTTAAATCGTCATTCAATTCAAATGAGATACTCGAGAGATAAACAGCAAATTATTTAGATCGACCTAGTTTTAAGCTAAAAAGAAAATGTCACATTTTATTATATATTTTAACTGTTAAGTAATTATTTCATTACATCACACGATAATTTATTGAGTTTCTTCTAAGAATTAAGAAACATATCTGATTAACAACGTTATTGACAATCTTAGTTTGCAAGCAAATAATTTAATTGAAATGGAGTGTTAGTTAATGTAAACTTACATTAAGATAAATTTACGAAAATTGTAGATAAATGTACGATTGTTACTTTTGTAGGCAGCATTTGTGTTTGTGTTTTAAAATAATTTAATTTTTTTGAAGAAGTATTGCATTTCTAAATATTACGTAAATTAAAATACAGTGCTGAACTTCATGATTTTATTGACGTTGTGTGTTATACCGGTACTTTTTTAATTGATGAGGAAGTAGTTTGCCGAACATTAAATGCTAGATAATGATAACGAGTTAATGGGATAGCCTGAATTCGGAAATTGTGTTTGGAAAAGTAGTTTCTCAACTCATTATTAGGATTTTGTTGAATACTGCGATGTACAATTGTAAATTGTCATTGGTCATTTTTTGGCCCAGTTTTCTCTTTCTTCATTCTATTGTGTTTATTATTTGTGAAAATTAAAATTCAGACGCTCTACAAAACGTAATCGAGGGGTAATTCGCTATATGTTAATTTGCCACCCATTCTATGTTTATTTTCACTTTCTCTCACACTATATAAACGTCGCGAAATCAAAGACAAAACATCAAACGCATCGGATTCACATCAACTAACAACAACAGCTAACAAATAAACAAGCAGAAAGGTTTTCTTCGGATTTTCAAAGAAAATTATTTGTAGTTCTTCTCGAGTAAAAGTTTGAAAATGCCGTCACCGCCGCTATGGCTGTCTATTATCATTGGCTTTTTACAGTTGGCCAATTGTCAGGTAAAATAGTTTGATATTTTTGATGTTGCAAATATTTGAAAATGTATTTGGTAGTTTTCTCTTCGATCAAATGGAATGGCGTCCATGGTTACAAATGGCGAGACTGGACATATCTACGCGCAAATGGCTCCTATTGTACCTGAAGTTGTTGTTGCTGAAGAGCCTCTATTAGTAACTGTTGAAAATGGAAATGGTGGGGACACGATTGTGCCGGTGGAGCCTGTGGCAAACGGAAATGGCGGTGCTCGTTTCTTTTTCCGTTCCAATGCCAATGGTAATGGTGGTACTTACGTCCAAGCTGCTCCAGCCGCACCAGTTGTTGAGGTTCCAACACCAGCCGTTGAAGTTCCTGCTCCTCCAGCTGTTGCCAATGGCTATGAAACTGCTACTAACGGTGCTAGATTCTTTGGATTTTTCCGCACAAATGGAAATGGTAAAGGAAATTATGCGGTGACAGTAGCACCTGCTGAGCCAACCCCAACGCCTGCTCCAGCTACAGAAGCGATTACAAACGGTTACACTGCCGTTTCAAGTGGTGGAAGAATTGTAGGATTTCTCAGAAACAATGGTAATGGTAACGGATACGCAACCGCAGCTGTTGAACCAGTTCCACAACCAGCTCCAGAGGCCATCACAAATGGGTATAGCGTAGTCTCCAATGGTGCTCGATTTAGTGCTTTTTTTAGAACAAGCGCTAGTGGAAATGGAGCTGCCACAAACGGAAATGGCGCTGCTGCAGTAGTTAATGGAAATGGTGCACTAGCTCCTGTTAATGGAAATGGTGCAGTGGCTCCTGTTAATGGAAATGGCGCTGTTGCTCCAGTAAATGGAAATGGAGCTGCCGCAGCCGTTAATGGCGATGAAGTTGTTACAGTGGTTAATGGAAATGGTATTATGACAAATGGAGGTTATCACTCTGCTGTAGCACCTCTTCCAACTCCTGCTCCAGTTTCTAATGGTTACCATAGTGCTTCCAATGGTGCTCAATTACGCAACTTTTTCCGTACAAATGGCAATGGAGCAGTATCTAATGGCGGCTATAACACAGCAGCTCAAGCCTCAGAAGTTGTTTCCAATGGTGCTCGTTTCAATGCATTTTTAAGAACAAATGGCAACGGAGCATATCCAACACCAGCACCCCAAGTAGAAGAAGTCACTACACCAGCTTCTGAATCCATTTCGTCTGTTTATGCTGCAATTTCTAACAATGGAGCACGTTTTAATGGCTTTTTAAGAACAAATGGCAATGGTATTTATAGTTTACCAGCACAAGTGGAAGTAACACCAGCTCCAGTATCAGAGCCCGTTTCCAATGGTTATGCTGCTATAACTGCTACTAATGGTGCCCGTTTTAACCAAATTTTAAGAACGAATGGCAATGGTGGTTATGGAGCGACACCCGCACCTGAAGAACCAGCTGCAGTACCAGCTCCCATCACCAATGGATACTCAAATGGTCAGTCAAGTGCCGCAGCAGTTACACCAGTTTTAGCTCCTCCACAGTTTCTTCCAACCGAGTTAGCAGAAGGCGTTTCTATTCCACAAATCCCTGGTGTTGCTGGCGTAGACTATCCAATCTTTAGTCAAGCCATCATGTCCACATTTAGCTGTCAAGACAAACAAGCTCCTGGGTATTACGCTGATGTTGAAACTAAATGCCAAGTCTTTCGTATCTGTGAACCACTTGTTGATCACTTTGCTTTTATTTGCCCAAATGGTACTACCTTCAACGAAAAGCATTCAGTTTGTGATTGGTGGTACAATGTCAATTGTCAAGCCAGCTACGAAGCACCAGCTCAAGTTGTAAGCACATATGCACCACCACCACCGCCACCAACACCAGCACCAATGCTTCAAATCTACACTCCACCACCTCCTCCACCCACTCCTGCTCCACTGGTTCACATATACACCCCACCACCACCTCCACCTACTCCAGCTCCACTTGTTCAAACTTACGCTCCACCAACCACTCCTGCTCCATTGGTACAAATGTACATTCCAGATCCTATTCCATCAACGGAATCAATTGAGCTTCCTTATGGAGCAGCTCCGGTAGCACCAGAAGAAACCGTTGCTGTTATCGAGCCCGCCACAAATGGTGAATTAGTTCCAGCTGATGAAGTAATCACAGCTTCAAATGGCAATGGTGAAGCTTTACGTATGTTTGGTAATGTAAGAATCCATCCAGTACAGCCCAGTATTGCAGTTCCATTTAGATTCAGTGGTTTGCGTAACGGCAATGGTTATTTGCAACCAATTGCTGTCGTCGAAGAAGTAGTTCCTGAAGAGGCTCACGTTGCGAATAGTTACAATGGTCAAGCTACTACTCCTGCACCCAGTACCAATGGCAATGGTGGTAGAGGACACAAAGGACTGCGAGCCAATAGAGGACGAAAGCAGAAGAACAGTTTGCGTGCCAATCGAGTGAAAGGTTTGCGAAATGCTGGAAATGGCGGAAATTCCCAATATGGAGCCCCTGCACCAGTTCAGAATAGCTATCAGTTACCAGCTGCACCAGTTAATGGCAATGGTTCACCTGTACCAGTAACAAATGGCAATGAAGCTCCATCATATGGACAAGCAGCTACCGTTATAGTAACAAATGGAGATGCTGGAGTGGCCATAAATGGTAATGGTGTATTAGCCATGAATGGTGAGAGTGGCGTTGCCGTGAATGGGCAAGGTCGTTTTAACATGCATCAACTACGATCAATGATTCCTATGATTCGTACAAAACAAAATCTCAGGTCTGGAGGTTTTAGAAACGAGGCAATGGCCGGCCAATATGGCGCTTCGGCTGAGGTTGCAGCTCCTGCAGGAAATGGCCAAGACGCCGCCGCTGTAATTCCAGCCAATGGTCAACCAGAAGAACCAGTTGGAATTAGCTATTAAATCATTCAACTTTCGTACATTAATCAACACATTCATTATTAATTATTTATTGTTTAATTTATTTATTATTGTTTAACTTTAATATTGAGTTTGTGTAATATTGATTGTGTATGAAATGTGTAATAACTTATTTATATCTTAATAAATTATTTGATATTATTTAAATTTTGAAATCAAATGTATTGGTTAATTTCAATAATGCGGTATGAAATTCTCGATTAATAACGTCAACTCATTTTTTTTACTTATTTTTTTTTTAATTTCATAATTTATTTGTGTCCTTAACAAAGTTGGTATTTTAAACATTGACTATAATACTTGAATAGTAATTTTGTGAAGTATAAAATGGAAATATAAGTTATTTAATTATAAAATGTATAAAATACAGTGCAGAACTGATATTTTCAAATCTAATTTGATTAATCTTAACTATTTTTACTATAAAAACCCATACTGTTGCTTAATGACATCTGATACCTTTTCAGCTATCATAATCGTAGGGGCGTTGGTATTGCCTGACACTATTTGTGGCATAACTGAACCATCAATGACTCTTAAACCTGTAACTTTATAAACTTTAAGATCAACTGGATTTACAACAGCCATACTATCATTGACTGATCCCATTTTACATGTTCCAACTGGATGAGATGCTGATACTGTGAATAAACGAAGTACACATTTTAAATACTCATCCGAGAATGATTTAAAACGTTGACATTCACTGAGCGTTTCAGTATTTAATGTAACATTATAATCTTGGAAAATCGATGAATTGACCAACTTCAAAGTTATTTTTGTTGCTAGAAAAATGTCAAACTAATAAAAACGTTTCAATGGATTGTATCGGAATAAAGTACCTTCTAATAATCGATCGACGTCATCCGTATGAGATAAATACTTTGGATCTATCAGTGGACTATCTAAAGGATTTGCGCTCTGAAGTCGAATAGTTCCAACGCTTTTTGGCTGTACTAGTATTGGCCAAATTGTAAAAGAACCATAGGTCTAAGTAAAATGTTTGTTTGAACTACAGTATTAGTTTGGGATAGAGAAAAATTAAAAAGATTAATACCTGATTCTCAATGGTATGACTGCTAGATGCAAACAGTAGTTGAGCATCTGGCCAGTCTTTAGCAGTTTCTTCTGAAGACGTAGAAAGAAATCCAACACTTTCCATGCCACGCGGTACAGTTAGTGGTCCTGTATTATAAGATCATGTTAGGCATTGCAATGTCTTAAAATTCGGAAAATTAAAATACCTGTACGGAAGTACAACCATTTTATTAGACTAGAATTTGATGCTAGCTCTGCTTCTGTTATAGTTTGTAAGTTTTTAGATGACCATGAGAATGCTACATTAACTACATGGTCTTGGAGATTTCTTCCAACTCCAGATAAATTAGCTACTATGGGAATCTAGAGACAATTCAATGAAATTTGTTACTTTACAAGTTTACAGTTAATACTCTTATTTTTTAATAACTTATTTGATTTACATTGAATTGTTGAAGATGATCAGCTGGTCCAACTCCAGAGAGCATAAGAATTTGTGGTGATTGTATTACACCAGCACTTAATATCACTTCTTTTTTAGCTGCTGCGGTGTAAACAACCCCATCATTTAAAAATGTGACACCAACTGCTTTTTTATTATTATCAAACAAAATCTGTGATACATTGAATTGAATGTTAGTTTATTGATAAATTGCTTATGTAATTTGTTACTTAAAATACTTACTTTAAGCACATGAGAATGAGTTAGAATTTTTAAGTTATCTCTGCCTAATTCTGGTAGTAAAAATGCCTTAAAAGTGCTGCATCTGGCACCATCTCGCATTGTAAATGCAATGGGCATGAAACCTTAACAGAAAAACGTCAAAAGTGTCATTAAAAACTGCAAATATTGTTTACCAGTTTGTGAAGGTCCATTTACGTCAGTTATATTGTATCCTTGTTTTATGGTACTTTCTAAAAACAATTTCGAAGATTCAGTTTGGGGATAGGGCGCTTCAGAAATCGTCAGTGGTCCATTACAGTTGTGGTTAATAGCTAGCAACATTCACAATAGCATTATCGCAGTACGAATAATTTTGTGTTGGTAAATTTACTGTCGTTTGCTATCCATTTAATGGTATTGCCTTCAGATTTAAGAAAATATGGCTTAACGTCATACCAGCTCCATCCAGTATTGCCCATCGCAGCCCAGTTATCATAGTCTTTGTGATTTCCACGTATGTATAGCATCCCATTAATAGTGCTCGTACCTCCAAGAACTTTTCCTCGATTACAGCCGCATTGCTAATTGTTGATTAAATCATATTTTTAATTATTACAAAGGTGGCAAATGTTGGTTGTATTACCTTGTTTGGAAAGTAGTTACAAGCGTTAGTTTGTGGAGTTGTCCTAAACTGCCAATCATATTCAGAATCTGTGAGAATCGTAGCTGGTATTTCGCTTTCTTTTGGTGGTGGTCCTCCAGCTTCTATTAATAAAACGCTTACAGATGGATTTTCAGATAGACGTCCAGCAACGACACTGCCAGCTGAACCAGCCCCTACTGTTAACAATATGGTTGCTTTTTACAATGTCTTTAAAGAATTATTATTAATAGAGTATTTTACCAACAATGAAGTCATATTCCTTGGTCGAAAAGTTATTAATTTCTTTGCCACCGTCAACATATTGTTGCTGGAATAAAGCTGAATATATAAGTAATGTGTAGCATATGTTTGTAGTAAATGCCATTATATAAAAATTGTGACTGAAAGTAGAATTCGGTCTTGGCAAAATTGCGCTGTAGTTTATAATCCTCCTATTTGCTTTCTATGATATGCTAACAATACACGTTCAATGTGTGCACTGAAATTTAACGAGCAGTCAGCAATTCAGTTCATTGACCTCTTAAGTGTAATAACGAATTACAAAGTTTAAAAGAGTTTTAACACCGAATTACGGTATTATGGTTGATACGTATGATAAGTGTTATCATACGGTTTTTACTTATCTAATTTGTTTAATGGAAAATGGAGCACATCCGTTCATCAAGCACAAAAGTAATTATTTATTTTCTTTTCTTTTTTTTTTTTTTTTGTTGCATAATAGAAGTCCCAGCTGCATGTAATTCAGGTATTTTACTTAAAGTTGAACTCTACTCTCAGACAAATACTTTGAATTGCACGATCAAATGAATACAACAGAATTTATTTTATTTATGCCAATCTATATTGCCCTTTAATGGCATCAGCACCTTTTTCACCAATCATGACGGCTGGAGCATTAGTGTTACCTGACGGTATTTCAGGCATTACAGAAGCATCTATAACTCTTAATCCTTGAACTTTATAAACTCTCAGACCAACTGGGTCGACCACCGACATTTTATCAGTTGCTTTTCCCATTTTACATGTTCCAACTGCATGTAATCCAGGCCATGTTAGATGCTGAAATCCACAAATTAGATATTCGTCCGAAAGAAATGGAAGATTTTTGCACTTATCGAGCATATCAGTATCGAATTTTATATCGTGATTTTTGAATGCTGTCGAATTGATTAGTTTTAGAGCTACCTTTGCACCTTAGTCAATGTTTGAAAAATTTAATTAAAAAGCTGTATTTTGTGGTTTGTAAAGTAGTGATGTCAATACCTTTTAAGAACATTTTTACATCGTCTTTATGAGATAAATACTGTGGATCGATAATTGGACTTGCTAAGGGGTCAGCACTTTGTAATCTAACAGTTCCACGACTTTTTGGATGCAAGAGAACTGGATAAAGAGCGAAGGATGCTTTTGACTTAAAGAAAAAAGTATTATGATTCCATTATTATTCTTTGCTTATAAAATTATAATGCGTACTGATAATTCAATATAAGTGAAAATTAAAATTCAATTATTAACTTTACCCCAGTTAAAAACTGATTTCCTGCAGTTGCTATAGCTAACTGCACATCAGGCATATCACTATTAGAAAATGATACAAAGCCATTGACTTCCAAACCTAGTGGCACAGTCAATGGTCCTATAGGCCAACACATTAAATAAATTAAAACTTGTTTAATAACAAGAAGAAAGGTAATCGATTTACCTCGACGTTGATATAACCACTCGATTAGTTTTACTGGGGATGTCAGATCATCCAAGGTTATGGTTCCTAAAGTTGTGGATTTAAATGCAACCGCTAAGTTAATTACATGATCAATTAAATTGCTTCCGACACCAGGCAAAGAAGCCACAACCGGAATCTAATATTGCAACATAATGTTTAGAATTATTAATCTTGTGTGGGAGAAAAATACTTGTAATATTTCTTTCTTTGAACTTTTCGAGATGTTCAGCTGGTCCAACTCCAGATAGCATGAGAATTTGTGGTGATTGAATTGCACCTGCACTTAAGATCACTTCTTTCTTAGCATTCGCATTGCGGACAGTTCCATTGGTTGTAAAAGTTACGCCAACAGCCTTTTTATTTTTATCAAACAAGACCTACAGTGTGTCGTATACGATTACGTTTTAATTTATCACATGGTTGTATTTTATTTTTAGTTACTTTTAGCACATGAGAGTGAGTTAGGATTTGTATATTTGGTCTTAAAAGCGTTGGGAGCAAATATGCTTTGTATGTACTGCATCTTGAGCCATCCCTTATGGTAAATGGATTTGGATAGAAACCTTCATCAATAGGAAAAGACACAGCAAATTAAATCTATTTTTACATATGGTTATAGGAGTCACTTTACCCATTTGAGAAGCTCCATTAAAGTCCGTTATTTTATACCCCAGTTCAACGGCACTTTTTAAAAATAATTTTGCTGCTTGAGTGTTTGGATATGGCGGATAAGAAATAGTCAATGGTCCATTTGAGTTATGATTAACCGCTAAGACATTTACATTAATATTTCAACATTATAATGTACGTTATTGTTGAACTTACTGTCATTTACAAGCCAGGGGATGGTGTTTCCTTCAGCTTTTAGAAAATATGGTCGAACACCTTTCCAATCCCATCCTGTATTGCCCAGGGCAGCCCATTGGTCATAGTCTTTATGATTGCCACGTGTATACATCATTGCATTGACAGTACTGCTGCCTCCAAGTGCTTTGCCTCGAGGATAAATGCATTGCTAAAATAAAAAATTTCAATTTAATTTAAATTTGATGAAATTATTGTTTGTTTTATTACACTATTTGGGTAGCTTTTGCATGCATTGGTCTGTGGTGCTACTTTAAACATCCAGTCATATTTGGTGCCAAGAATGGATTTGGCAGGTATTTCGCTATCGAGTGGTGGAGGTCCCCCAGCTTCGATTAATAATACGCTCACATTTGGATCTTCAGATAAACGGCCGGCAACAACACTTCCAGCCGATCCGGCTCCCACTGTTTTATTATAATAACATAATTAATCATATTTAATTGAGCAGTATATTACATTTATTTGATTTTTTTCTTCTTGTAATTTACCAACAATGAAATCGTATGCTGTTTCTGAGATATCGATTCCAGATGTTAGGCTGTGTAACTGGACTATTACGACGGTATAAATAAATATAAATCTACTTATTAGTGACATTTTATACAGTGTCGTATAATAACTTAAATTTTTTCGAAGAAACTTTAGTTACCGGTACCACTACTCTTATCGTTTTAAAGTTCGAATTGTTGCCACCTTGCTAAATTTTATATTAAACGTGCAGTACTGGTACTCTTAATAATACATCAAAAAAGTTATCATTGAAATACTTTACTGTTTACTAATGCTTTGTGTGTTGTTGTCATTTGCAGGTGCGTTGAATAAATAAAAACGTCCATTCAGTTTTGTGTCAATTGAGTTTTGTGCAGTCCACTTTCATTTCATTATTTTTGTTTTACTCGTTGCTGTTTATAGGCGATTTTTTTAATATGAAAATTGATTTTCTAATTATTTGATTTTGCAATATTATGTTTCAGCGTTCTGTAATTAATGGTAGGGCTTTACAATTTTTGCTGCAGTTATTAGAATTCCTGCAACTACGCATTTCTGATATTTGCAATGTCTTTTTTATTTATTGTTGTGGTCTATGTACAGTATTAAACAAGCAAACGAGCGTTATAACAATGAAAATGAAATTTATTTTATTTATGCCAATCTATATTGCCCTTTAATTGCATCAGCGCCCTTCTCACCAATCATGACGGCTGGAGCATGAGTGTTACCCGACGGTATTTCAGGCATTACAGAAGCATCTATAACTCTTAATCCTTGAACACTATACACTCTCAGACCAACTGGATCGACCACCGCCATTTCATCAGTTGCTTTCCCCATTTTACATGTTCCAACTGCATGTAATCCAGGCAACATTACATGCTGAAATCCACAAATTAGATATTCGTCCGAAAGAAATGGAAGATTTTTGCATGGATCGAGCAAGTCAGTGTCAAACTTTACATCATGATTTTTGAATGCAGTCGAATTTATGAGTTTCAGAGACATCTTTGTACCTTAATCAATGTTTGAAAAAATTTAATTACAGTTTTAAGTTGTATTTTGTGGTTTGTAAAATAAAGATGGCAATACCTTCTAATAACGCATTTATATCTTCTTTATGAGATAAATATTGTGGATCGATCATTGGACTTTCTAATGGGTCAGCACTTTGTAATCTAACAGTTCCACGGCTTTTCGGACGTAAGAGAAGTACAAAGATAGCAAAGGTTGCATTTGACTTTAAAAGGATAAAAGCATTATGATTCAATAATGATATCATGCTAATAATACATAGTAAGAATGAAAAGCATTAACTTTACATCTTTTAAAAATGCGGTTCTGCTGGTTGTTAAAATAAATTGCACATCAGGTATATCTTCATTTAGAATTGATGCAAAGCCAGTGGCTTCCATGCCCAGTGGCACAGTCAGTGGTCCTATAAATCCAAGACAATAAAACAATAAAAACTCATTTATTAACTAGTATAATTAAATTAGATTTACCTCGACGTTGATATAACCACTCGTTTATACTTTCTGGCGATGTCAAATCAGTCTGGGTGATGGTTTCTAAAGTTGTACTTTTAAATGCAACAGCAAAGTTAACTAAATGGTCGATTAAATTGCTTCCGACACCAGGCAAACAAGCCACAACAGGAATCTAATATTGCAACATTATGTTTAGTATAATTAATCTTGTGGGGGAAAAACTATTTGTAATATTTCTTGCTTTGAACTTTTTGAGATGATCAGCTGGTCCAACTCCAGATAGCATGAGAATTTGTGGTGATTGAATTGAACCTGCACTTAAGATCACTTCTTTCTCAGCAGTTGCATTGTGGATGGTTCCGTTAGTTGAAAACGTTACGCCAACAGCTTTTTTATTAGCATCAAATAGGACCTAGAAGTTACCATATAACTTACAATTAAGCTATCATCGTATTTCATTTTATTTTTAGTTACTTTAAGCACTTGAGAATGAGTTAGAATTTGTATATTTGGTCTTAAAAGTGTTGGGAGCAAATATGCTTTATAAGTACTGCATCTGGAGCCATCCCTCATGGTAAATGCAAGTCGATTGAAACCTTAATAGAAAAAGACACCTTAAATGAAATCTGTTTTTATATATTTGTTTTGATGTATTTTACCTATTTGGGAAGGTCCATTATAGTCAGTTATGTTGTACCCTAGTTCAGCAGCACCTTTGAAAAATAATTTTGCTGTTTGTGTGATTGGATAAGGGGCGTAAGAAATTGTTAAAGGCCCATTTGAGTTATGGTTAACCGCTAAGACAATTTACATTAATGTTTAAACATCATAATGTAGGCTTAATTGATGAACTTACTGTCATTTACAAACGAAGGAATGGTGTTTCCTTCAGCTTTTAGAAAATATGGTCGAACACTTTTCCAATCCCATCCTGTATTGCCCAGGGCAGCCCATTGGTCATAGTTTTTATGATTGCCACGTACATACATCATTCCGTTGGTAGTACTGCTTCCTCCAAGTGCTTTGCCTCGATCATATGTGCATTGCTAAAGAAAATATACCGTATTTAATGATTTTAATTTTGAAGAAATATTGACTTTATAATTATAAGTTGCTACATACACTATTTGGATTGCTTTTGCATGCATTGGGTTGTGGTGCTATTTTAAACATCCAGTCATATTCGTTCTCGATATTGGTTTTTGCTGGTATTTCACTATCGAGTGGTGGATATCCTCCAGCTTCGATTAATAATACGCTCACATTTGGGTCTTCAGATAAACGGCCGGCAACAACACTTCCAGCAGATCCGGCTCCCACTGTTTTATTATGATCACATAATTAATAATATTTAACTTGACAATAAATTACAATTATTGAATGTGTTTTTTATGTAATTTACCAACTATAAAATCGTATCCTGTTAGTGGGATGTCGATTCCAAAAGTTAGACTGTGTAACTGAACTATTACGATGATATAAAAAATTTTGAAGCGACATAATACACTTATTAGTGACATTTTCTACAGTGTCGAATAATAACTTATGGTTTTGCTATCAAACTAGAGTTTCTGCTACGCTTATGGTGTGAAAGCTGGAATGGTTGTCACCTTGCTGAATTGTGCTTTATACATACTTATGAATAATATTCATGTCTTCTGAATAATAAATTAAAATATGACTGAACATCATAGCCATGGTTGGAACGTTTTACTGTTTACTAATGTTTTGTGTGTTGCTGTCGTTTGCAGGTGTGTTGAATAAATAAAGACACCCGTTGAATTTTGCATCGAAGCCAAATTTTATTGCGTAGTTTAGGCTTACACACTGTTATTTACAGTATATATGATACTTTGGCTTTGAAATTTTTTTTTGGAATTATTTGATTTTTAAAAGTTATATTTTAGCGTTAAGTAATAGATATTAAGAGTTATTAGATTTTTGCTGTAGTTCTTGAAGCTATGTTTTATTTATTATTATCATTTCTTGTTTATAACAAAATTTTAAAAGCATATATTCGAATGAAGCATTTTATTTGTACAAATTTATGGTGAGAAGTTGTGAAATGTGTGAAGATTAGGAATAAACTGTAAATTATAATGATATGTTACTTTCTTAACTCGCGTAAGATCGATTGGTATAATTTTAGCAATTTTTTTAAATTTGTAAATTAATCACATTGCACATTGTTCAGTAACTTTAAAGATTAAATTGTGTTTTTAACAGTACCGAAAATGTAAGCCATTTGTATCTTTGTTTTATTTTATTTAATTTTAAGCTAAAATAAATTGAGTGTTTTAATCTATATTACTGGTAAATGTATTATTGGTAAATGTGTTTCTTCATTAAGCGTTTACTCAGATGAGTTCTGGATAGTTTAATATTTTTATAAGTCTAATGCACAGTTATAACTTAATATTTTTGGAAATGTTGCACATTCCCTGCAAGATTTGATTTTAAATTTTAGTGTCGTGATAGTAACTCCTAAAGTAATGTGATATTGAAATTGTATTAGATATAGTATTGATACACAATTTTTAAATTGCAATTGTTTATTATTTCTTATGCTTGTTATGGTGCTCAGCAACGTTACATTGTTACTAAACAGATGTTGCTATGTTAGAATTAATCGTGCGTTAATATATACTGTATGTAACAAAACAAGCAAATTGAAATTGATTTTATTTATGCCAATCGGTATTGCCCTTTAATGGCATCAGCACCTTTCTCACCAATCATGACGGCTGGAGCATGAGTGTTACCTGACGGTATTTCAGGCATTACAGAAGCATCTATAACTCTTAATCCTTTAACATTATAAACTTTCAGACCAACTGGGTCGACCACCGCCATTTCATCAGTTGCTTTTCCCATTTTACATGTTCCAACTGCATGTAATCCAGGCAATATTAGATGCTGAAATCCACAAATTAGATATTCGTCTGAAAGGAATGGAAGATTTTTGCACTTATCGAGCATATCAGTGTCGAATTTTATATCGTGATTTTTAAATGCAGTCGAATTCATGAGTTTTAGAGCTATCTTTGCACCTTAGTCAATGTTGGAAAAATTTAATTAAAAAGTTGTATTTTGTGGTTTGTAAAATAATGATGTCATTACCTTTTAAGAACGTTTGTACATCGTCTTCATGAGATAAATACTGTGGATCGATAATTGGACTTGCGAATGGGTCAGCACTTTGTAATCTAAGAGTTCCACGACTTTTTGGATGCAAGATAACGGGATAGAGAGCGAAGGATGCTTTTGACTTTAAAAAAAGAAAGTATTATGATTCCATAATTATTTTTTGCTTATAAAATTAAATTGCGTAATGATAATTCAATATAAGTAAAAATTACAATTTAGTTATTAACTTTACCCCAGGTAAAAACGGATTTCCTACAGTTGCTATAGCTAACTGCACATCAGGTACATCACTATTAGAAAATGATACAAAGCCATTGGCTTCCAAACCCAGTGGCACAGTCAATGGTCCTATAGGCCAACTCATTAAATAAATAAAAAGTCGTTTAATAACAAGAAGAAAGGTAATCTATTTACCTCGACGTTGGTATAACCACTCGTTTAGTTTTACTGGGGATGTCAGATCATCCAAGGTTATGGTTCCTAAAGTTGTGGATTTAAATGCAACAGCTAAGTTAATCAGATGGTCAATTAAATTGCTTCCGACACCAGGCAGAGAAGCCACAACCGGAATCTAACATTGCAATATAATGTATAGAATTCATAATCTTGTGGGGGGGGGGGGAAGAATTGCTTGTATGATTTCTTACTTTGAACTTTTCGAGATGATCAGCTGGTCCAACTCCAGATAGCATGAGAATTTGTGGTGATTGAATTGAACCTGCACTTATGATCACTTCTTTCTTAGCAGTTGCATTGTTGACAGTTCCATTGGTTGAGAAAGTTACGCCAACAGCTTTTTTATTTTTATCAAACAGAACCTACAGTTTTCCGTATATGATTTCGTTTTAATTTATCACATGGTTGTATTTTATTTTTAGTTACTTTTAGCACATGAGAGTGAGTTAGGATTTGTATATTTGGTCTTAAAAACGTTGGGATCAAATATGCTTTATATGTACTGCATCTGGAGCCATCCCTCATGTTAAATGGAGTTTGATAGAAACCTGTACCAATAAGAAAGGGCACCGCAAATTAAATCTATTTTTACATATGGTTACAGGAGTAACTGAACCCATTTGAGAAGCTCCATTAAAGTCAGTTATTTTGTACCCCAGTTCAGCTGCACCTTTTAAAAATAATTTTGATGCTGGGGTGTCTGGATATGGCGAGTCAGAAATAGTTAATGGTCCATTTGAGTTATGATTAACCGCTAAGACATTTACTTTAATATTTTAACAGTATAATGTATGTAATTGTTGAACTTACTGTCATTTACAAGCCAGGGAATGGTGTTTCCTTCAGCTTTTAGAAAATATGGTCGAACACCTTTCCAATCCCATCCTGTATTGCCCAGGGCAGCCCATTGGTCATAATCTTTATGATTGCCACGCACATACATCATTGCATTGACAGTACTGCTGCCGCCAAGTCCTTTGCCTCGATGATAAATGCATTGCTAAAATAAAAACTTAAATTAAGTAAATTTGATGAAATTATAGTTTTTTTATACATTATTTGGGAAGCTTTTGCATGTATTGGCTTGTGGTGCTAGTTTAAACATCCAGTCATTTTCGGTGCCAAGAACGGATTTGGCAGGTATTTCGCTATCGAGTGGTGGAGGTCCCCCAGCTTCGATTAATAGTACGCTCACGTTTGGGTCTTCAGATAAACGGCCGGCAACAGCACATCCAGCAGATCCAGCTCCCACTATTTAATTATGATTACATTATTATCGAATTTTACTGCTACTGTATTTAAAATTAAGTTATTTACCAACAATAAAATCGTATCCAGTTTCCGAAATGTCAATTCCAAAAGTTAGATCGTGTAACTGAAGTAATACGACGGTATAAAAAAATATATAGCGACATAATCTACTTAATAATGGCATCTTTCTACAGTAACTTATACCATACGATTTTGGATGAAACTTAAGCTACAGTAACGTTAATGTATGAAAGCAGAATTTATTGCCACATTGGCGAATTGGGCTTTTTATATATTTAGACAAAGCCACGATGTTTTATGCGTAATATATTCAAATATAAATGAGCTTGCTATATGATTGATGGCTTGATTGTCTATTTGAAAAAGGTTAGTATTTACAAATGCATTGGAAGTAGCTATTTACAAACGTGTGGTATGTTACACACTTGCAGCTATTTACAGACGTGTTGGAATAAAATAGCAAATGGATGTTGCCTTGATGGCAGCTTACTAATTCTTGCTTAACGTATTTTAGTGCAAATTTACTGCATTTTAGTGCAAATTTAGTGTTAACATATTTACTTCTCCAATCTTGATTTTTGTTTCAGCAAAACAATTTTGATTTGCGCATACACAATTCGATGTACAATTTACATTTTCATTAATTTCTTTACTATCAACATTTTAAAATCATAACGTAGTTGGGCTACAAAGTTATAATCGGGCACACTCAAATGCTCAAAACGATTAATTTTTTTGCGTACCGTATCAGATAATGAATGCGGTAGACAATCGTTTTATAGATCTCTAAGTCCGGTTTCATGTTATTCATTTTTAAATAAGTTTGAGGCATATGGGATCCCAAAAGATACTCTTAGAACCAGCCATTACATTGCATAGTTAGCTTAAATAATGTTTGAAATTTTGTTTAAAACGGTTAAACTAAATCTGATTTCTTTTTCAGAAAAACTGATGGGCGGTTGGACTTGTCTTATTTAGTGTGATCGTTGAAAATTGGAGACTATGGTGGCAATTATTGTCGGGAATCTATGTTGAAGTCGTATGTACGAATATTATAATAAGGTAAGGCAAAACATTTTTGATAACGCATTCTATTACAAATTACTTTATTTTCTTGGTTTAATTTATTGTATGATTAACTTCAAGTTATTACGCTGCTTGAATCAAATAATACCCGAAATCATTTTAATTTAAATTGTATTTGTACGACTTTTTTCCGCATTCGGTGGGCTATTACGGGAATGAGCAATTTGCCATTGAAAATAAAATAGAAAGCACATCTGGCAGCATAATAACGTCTAACTTAGTAATCATACAAATGCACTGTATTTGTACAGTATAAAATCCAATAAATTTCAAAATCATAAACCGGATCAATGAGAACAGCGAAAAGTCACGAACACATGTTGAAACTAACATATTGGGTATATGTTAAATTCAATTGGTTTACGTCATTCGGCATTATTTACATGAAACTAGTTTTGATGTGTCTATGCCGCTTTTTATGATATTCCAATGTGAAACCGGCGCAACCAGTATGAATCACTTTGCTAGCGTTACTAGAACTGTTCATTTACATATAAAAACAAAAACACTAGAGTATTTGATCACTTAAAACGTCATTAAATCATTATTAAACGTTCGCGTAATACAGTTTCTGTTTTACGCCATATTTTTGCACAATTGCAATCATATTCATTGTGTCAATGTCAAATTCCAAGTAGCGAATACCAGATAAACCGGTTTGAAACATCCATGATCCCTGGATGATTGATATTTTTTATTAGTTCACCATTATCACAGTAAATAACACGTTAAAAATTTAATTATTGTTAATTTATTAATCTATAATCTGTATGTTTATGGTATTGATTCAGTTATTTTAGTAATAATTTTGCAATTATTTTACAGTTATAACATATAACAATAATATTGACGTTCAATTGTACACATTTAAATTAAAATAATATATTTTTGGTGTATGATTCATTTATTGAAGTCTCCATTGTTGTTTAATGGCATCAGATGCTTTTTCACCTATCATAATAGTTGGAGCATTGGTGTTGCCTGAAACGACTCGTGGCATAACTGAAGCGTCAATAACTCTTAAATTTTTTACTTTATATACTCTAAGACCGACTGGGTCTACGACCGCCATATTGTCACGAGATGGTCCCATTTTGCATGACCCAGCTCCATGTAATCCAGCCATTGATAGATAGCAAATAGCACACCTCAAATAATCATCTGATAGAAACGTGTAATTGTCACATTGACTAATTACATTGTTCAATGTTACATTGAAACCATTGAAAGAGGTCGAATTTACAATTTTAACAATTATTTTTGTCGCTAAATAAAGTTTATCGAAAATTAGTTCTTGCTTTATAATTCTGACAATCGTAACAATAAGGTACCTTTTAACAAAACTTCGACATCATCTGGGTGAGATAATAATCGAGGATCTATCAGTGGGCCTTCAAAAGGGTTGGAACTTTTTAGCCGAATAGAACCAACGCTTTTTGGGTCCAAAATGACTGGATACGTGAAAAATGTAGCATTGGTCTGCATTAAAAATATAGAATGTGAATTTGGATGCTACTTTAACTGTACTCATAACATTAATGAGATATTAAATGCTATGTTGTTAGATAATCATTATTGAAGATGAAAAAACAATGCGCTTACCCCTTTCATAAATGGATTACCATCAGCGGAAAAAATAATTTGCACATTTGGCCTGCCTTTGGCTAAAGTAGATGTAGATACGTAACCAGTGATTTCACCATTTCCCATTGGCACCGTTAAAGGTCCTAATAGTTATTAACTCCATTTAGATTTACTAATGCCGAATATATATTTTTTCAAAATAAAAACCAACCCTGTCGATAATACAGCCATTCGGTGTAACTCTCATTGGAATACTTAATGCTAGCTGGCAAAGTCTGTAAATTTTTACTTGAATAAGAAAGTGCCATACTTATTGCATGATCGTGAAAGTTGCTTCCAACGCCAGGTAAATCGGCCACAATTGGAATCTGTAATTAAATTAAAATAGCGAATCTTGGAATCGGTAAATAAATTACGATTTACAGTAGTGTTTAGTTTACATTAAATTGTTTGAGATGCGCTGCTGGTCCAACTCCGGAAAGCATAAGAATTTGTGGAGATTGAATGGCACCGGCGCTTAATATCACTTCCTTTTTAGCGGTTGCGTTAAAGGTTTTCCCATCAGTTGAATATGTAACACCAATTGCCTTTTTAGATTTGTCAAATAAGACCTGATAAAATTGTAATTATTTAAAAACACTTAATTTTTTACGATTTTATTATAATACTTTAAGAACGTGCGATTTGGTGAGGATTTTTATATTGGGTCGATCACGTGCTGGTATTAAAAATGCTTTGTAAGAGCTGCATCTTGTACCATCTCTCATGGTAAATGCAGTCTTCGTGAAACCTTTATGTAGAAAAACAAAATTAATTATGTTTAATTAAACATGGTTTGTTCAGTTATTAGTAAATTTAGTTAATTTTAATGTTCAATTTACTAAGTGGAAAGTTAACCAGAGTGAAATATAACTGGTACTAATAATTATACTTATTTTTAATAATAAATTTGCAGTATACTGTAACGATAATAGGTTCTTTTTTGAAAGTTTTAAGTTAGAAAGGGAGTTTTATAAAAGTTAACTTATATTAGTTAAAGACTATGCTTTAATATTGATGTATTTAAGTTTTTACCATTTTGGGAGGCTCCATTAATGTCGGTTTCTTTGAATCCTTGTTTTTTAGCACTTTCTAGAAATAACTTTGATGCTTGTGATTCAGGAAATGATGACTCAGAAACAGTCAATGGTCCATTCGAATTATGATAAAAAGCTATATCACAAAGAGAAATAATTATTTAAGTAAATTACAATGGTAAATTGAAATGAGTAATGAAAATTCGTTTACTATTGTTTGCATTTTTCTTGATAGTGTTTCCTTCAGATTTGAGAAAATATGGGCGAACATCTTTCCAACTCCATCCTATATTGCCCATAGCTGCCCAGTTATCATAATCTTTATCATTTCCACGCACATATATCATTCCATTTAAAGTGCTACTTCCTCCCATCGTCTTTCCTTGGATATAGCGACATTGCTAATGGAAATGCGTAACAATTTAGTCATAGAGAATGAGTTAATAAAATAAATTGTTTAATTTTTTGTTGTACTTGGTTTGGGAATAATTGACAACCACATGTCTGTTTAGTTGTTGTGAAGCCCCAGTCGTATTCGGAATTAAAAAGACTATTTCCTGGTATTTCACTTTCTTTTGGTGCTGGGCCCCCAGCTTCTATTAGCAGAACTGTTACTGATGGATCTTCAGATAGGCGACTAGCAACCACACCACCTGCTGAGCCAGCTCCAACTGTCAAAATAATATTTGCATCATAAATTAGAAATTAAAAGTTTTATTTAACTGTTATTTACCAACAATGAAGTCATAGTCGTTGATTTTCTCTCCCGAAGTTACAACTTCCTGGCTAATTAGTAACAAGTAAAAAATTAAAGCATAGTATATATTTAGAGGCATCATTTTGTGAATGGAAAAGCTGAGATCTCCAACTGTTGAAATTCTAGCGGGTTTTAAAGCTCAAATGATGACGAGAACTTCCGAAACATCATTTTATTTATAAGAAATTTTGGGTTTTTGCAAAATTCCCCACTGAATTTCAAACTTTCCTCTCCTGGAAAGCCCCGCACATTTAAAGTAAATACAAATATTTATTCAAATAAATAAGACCAACTAAACCTTACCAGTTGGGTCGGACTAATTATAATTAAACAGTAATAACTACAAAAGTGATAGGACAATAATTGACAAAGGAGGAAGAGGAGGAGGGAGAGAATTCGGAGGGGGAAATAACTATAAGAAGTTTAAATACTGTATATCGTCAGTGAAATTTCGGGAACGAAATTTCCAGAAATGTTATTAATTGTAAACTTTCAATATTTATTTACTGCATTGTAAATACTACTGCATTTCGATAGTCCATTGTTGGCGACTATTAAACGTTGGATCATGTTACTTTGTGTATAGTATAATAATTAATACAGTAGAAATACGTTGTATTGTATATAATTGTATTAAATATTACGAAAACTTATAACATTGTTGGCCCAGTCGATAACAGTTGAAACGTTTGACTCTCTTGAAAACATTTTAGGAGACATCCACATTCTGTACCGGTATTATATTAAAACTCATTGTCGCATAACGGATACTAGTTACTATAATCAAATCTTTATAAACTACAGTATTTGACAGTTTTTTCTTTGTTTTTATGGCATTACGTTTTTATGGTTTAATATTATGTCATGCATTTGCGTGAATACAGTAAGATAGCCTTAATAATGATACGCTATTATTTTCCTTAATATATTATTTTTATTGGTTTTTGTATGCTTATAATATTTCTAAACAATATACCCGGTACTAAGAATGTTAGTTATTAAGATATCTGACGCTAGTTTGGTATTAGCGTATTAAAGTTAATAGTTAATGAAGTTCATCGAAGTCTCCATTGTTGTTTAATGGCATCAGATGCTTTCTCACCTATCATCATAGTTGGAGCATTGGTGTTACCTGAAACGACTCGTGGCATAATTGAAGCGTCAACAACTCTTAAATTTTTAACTTTATAAACTTTAAGACCAATTGGGTCTACAACAGCCATATTGTCATGTGATGGTCCCATTTTGCATGTTCCAACTCCATGTAAACCAACCATGGAAAGGTAACAAATCGCACATCTCCAATAATCATCGGATAGAAAGGCGTGACTGTCACATGCATTTATTCTAGTGTTGAGTGTTACATTATAACTCTTGAAAGCACTTGAATTGATCATTTCAATAACCATTTTTATAGCTAAATGAAGTTGATCGAAAATTATTTATTGCTTTATAATTTTAACAATTGTAACAATAAGGTACCTTTTAACAAAACGTCGATATCAACTGGGTGAAGTAATAATCGAGGATCTATCAGTGGACTTTCAAAAGGGTTGGAACTTTTTAGTCGAATAGAACCAACGCTTTTTGGATTTAAAAGGACTGGATACAAGAAAAATGTAGCATTGGTCTGCATTAAAATGTAGAGGATATGTTAAATTATTAACTATGCAAGTATTTAATTTTTTAATGTGTTATGAAATTGTATATTTGATAATAATGAATTTACCTCTCCCATAAATGGGTTAACATCAGAAGAAGAAATAATTTGCACATTTGGTCTGTCAGTGGGTGAAGAAGTTGTGGATATGAAACCAGTACTTTCAGTATTTCCAAGTGGCACCGTCAAAGGCCCTAAAGTTATTAAATCTTATTTAAATTTTTCATTGTTTTTAAATGATTGACGGGTAACAAACCATCTCGATAATACAGCCATTCTGTGTAACTGTCATTGGAATATTTAATGCTAGCGGGCAAAGTCTCTAAATTTGTGCTTGAATACGACAATGCCATATTTATTGCATGATCATGAAAGTTGCTTCCAACGCCAGGTAAATCAGCCACTACTGGAATCTGTTATAAAATAGCCAAACTTGCAGTCAGTTAAATTATGCTCTATAGAAGTGTGCAACTTTTTAATCTTTTTATACAGTATATATTTTGACATCTGTGTTTTTGCAGTTTATTGTAACTGGCAACACACTTCTTTATTTTGTGATAGTTGACTGTTATATTTTAATAGATTTAGGATAGTGTTTAAATTACATTAAATTGGTTGAGATGCTCAGCTGGTCCAACTCCGGAAAGCATAAGAATTTGTGGTGATTGGATGACTCCAGCGCTTAATATCACTTCTTTGATAGCAGTTGCATTACAAATTTTTCCGTCAGTTGAATATGCAACACCAATTGCCTTTTTATTATTATCAAACAGAACCTGTAATATATAGACATAACAACAGGCATTTTATGGTAACTTCTTTACTTTACTGAATATTATTGCTTACTTTAAGAACGTGAGATTTTGTAAGGATTTTTAAATTGGGACGATAACGTGCTGGTTGTAAAAATGCTTTGTAAGCGCTGCATCTTGCACCATCTCTCATGGTAAATGTAGATTGCATGAATCCTTTTTGTAAGAAACATAAACAAGTTTAAGAAAACAAATTAATTACCGTATTTATTGGACTAAATAATGCAAATTAACCATTAAACATCAGTGATTTTAAGAGTTGAGTTTTGATGACTGATTTACAGTATGTGAAGTGACATAAAATTGGTCAAATTTTATTGTTTATAGCAAAAAATAATTTTAAGAATTATGTTTTTCTTAATAATTCTTATGATTTTATGAAAAAAATTGAGATCTTGCCATTTTGGGAGGCTCCATTAATGTCGATTATTTTGTATCCTTGTTCTTTTACACTTTTTAGAAATTGATTCGATACTTGAGTTGGTGGAAATGGTGTCTCAGAAACTGTCAATGGTCCTTTACAATTGTGGTAAAACGCTATAAAAGAATTTGTTTTAATTAATATACAATGACTGAAAAGAGTTTTAAAAATTCATTTACTATCGTTTTCAACTTTTTCAACTGTGTTTCCCTCGGATTTGAGAAAATATGGACGAACATGTTCCCAGCTCCATCCGGTATTGCCCATTGCAGCCCAGTTATCATAATCTTTATGATTTCCACGCACATACATCATTCCATTGATAGTGCTACTCCCTCCCATTACCTTGCCTCGGTTATAACTGCATTGCTAGTTGGAAAATATCATTCAAACAAATATTATTACCATAATTATAACTTAGTTTTAAAAAACTTATTTTACTTGGTTTGGAAATAATTTACAGCCACATGTCTGTTTAGTTGTTGTAAAGTTCCAGTCATATTCGGAATTTAAAAGAATATATCCTGGTATTTCGCTTTCTTTTGGTGCAGGGCCTCCAGCTTCTATTAGTAGAACCTTTACTGATGGATCTTCTGATAGGCGACCAGCAACTACACTACCAGCTGAGCCAGCTCCAACTGATAAAATAAAACCCACGTCATAATTAAAAGTTAATTTTAAGTTTGATTTAACTATCATTTACCAACAATGAAGTCATATTTGTCGGTTTCTTCTCCAGAAGTTACGTGTTTCTGATTAAGTATTGCCAAACAAAAAATCATAGGGTATATCTTAATAAGAGTCATTCTTTGTGTATTTAATTATTATTGTGATAAAAAAACGGTAGAAACTCACACGAGTTATGAAGTTTAGATAATGACTAGAAGTTAACTTACCCAGTATTTATATTTTTTTTTTCAATGTCAACTACCTATAATTACTGTGTTGTAAACATTATTTCATAAAAACAAGCGTCATTTATTTGGCAGAGGCTGCTAAACTTATTATGTTATACGATCAGTATATCTAAAATTATAAAACAAGCGGTATATTGATATGGTTCGTGAGGTTATTAGCTCACTCTTAAAGAGTCAGCGATTAGTGTACGTGAAAAATGCTGTGATCGATCCTGAGTAATCATTTTGTGAAATCCTTGTTTAATCCCCTTGCATTAGATCGATTTTAAAATAAGACATTTTATAAGTGAAATGCTAGTCTAAAGGGGTTTTATTGCTCTGTTATCTAATGTGGAAAATTTTGAACTAAAGAATTGAGATGCGATTACACTATTAAATAATAATACGGTATGCTGCAAGGATGTAAACAGTAGACTATCATACGGCAGCTATACAGTATTTTTATTTAGAGATTTAAATTTATTGTTGCTACGGTAAAAAGTTTTCAAAGGACAGTACTTATTTTTCATGTATTAAATTATTAGTGTAATCGGTTAAAATTAAATGCGAATAACTTAATAAACGATAGTGGAGGAAAAAAAAGTGGGGGGTGGAAAAAGCCACTACTAATCGAGCTACTTGAATTAGGTTTCAACGAATTCTACTTTAATTTGGGGAATTTTAGAATCCGACGAAAATTTTAAAGATTTAAACTTATTTGATGAATACTTTGTTGGTATTTTTTAAATTGGTGTACGGTTTTTGTATTTAATCGAATAAGAACAAATTTAATATTTTGCATAATAAAATATTTTTATTGTTTTTGCATGCTTATAATATTTTTATTTTCTAATATAAGATATCTAAAAGCTAGTTTGTTAGTACAGTAGTCGCAGCAAACGGAATCATTTTTTAAATTCATCGAAGTCCCCAATATTGTTTAATGTAATCCGCTCCTTTTTCGCCAATCATGATAGTTGGAGCATTGATGTTTCCTGACGTAACTTGAGGCATGATTGAAGCATCGATTACTCTCAATCTTTTAACTTTATAAACACTCAGACCATCTGGACGAACAACAGCCAATGGATCATTGGATTTTCCCATTTTACACGTTCCAGATGCATGCCAAAAAGGTACAGAATAATTTAAACTACATCTCAAATAATCATCTGATAATAATGGGAATTCTTTGCATCCGCTAATCGTGTCACTATTGATTGAGACATTGGAACCGTCATATGCGGATGAATTTACCAATTTTAGAGTTATTTTTGTGGCTAAATCAAAGTTAAGTGATAAAGGTTTTAATTGCAATTTTTAAACTGATTTGTATGAGTGCAACTATACCTTTAAATAATCGGTCGACGTCTTCTGGGTGAGCTAATGACTGGTGATCAATCAGTGGGCTATCAAATGGATTACCGCTGTTTAATCGAACTGTTCCAGAGCTTTTTGGGCGTAATAGAGATGGGAAAATGGAAAAAGTGTTGTTTTTCTAGCATGGAAATCATACAGTTCAAATGAATAAATGTTGAAACGTTAGCTGATTATTCAGTCAATATAATTACATCGGCGGTAAATGGATTACTGTTAGGTACAAAAAGTAATTGGATATCTGGCCAGTCAATACTTGCTCTATCGGTATGAATGAAACCAGTACTTTCTAAACCAAATGGCACGGTCTGTGGTCCTAAAATGAGTTTCAAAATTACCATTTGTTTAATGCAAATTTGCTGTCAAAATTTCAAAATTGCAGACAGACCGTTGCGGTAATACTGCCACTCAGTTAAACTTTCATCGGAATTTAGTATGTAATCAGGTATAGTTTGTAGGCTATCAGATGACCATGACAATGCCAAACTGGTGATATGATCTCGCAAATTGCTTCCAACGCCTGGCAAATCAGCAACAATTGGAATCTAAAACAAGACAAAATTTATCATAAATTGTGCATATGTCGTCGTTATTGTATGGAAGTTATACAGCTTATTCTGTATTTTACAGAAAAACTAGCTTTTTGCGCTTTTTTGTACAAATAAGATGTAAACTTACATTGAATTGTTGGAGATGATCCGCTGGTCCAACTCCAGATAGCATGAGAATTTGTGGGGATTGAATGGCACCTGCACATATTATCACTTCTTTCTTGGCAGTTACATTATACAGAATGCCATTATTTGAGTAAGTAACACCAACTGCAGTTGTTCCATCAAACAAAATCTATAACGTTTGAAAAACAAGTTAAAACGGTGTTTATGTTGAGATCTTGGACTATATTTTGTAGCTTACTTTAGTCACTTGTGAGAAAGTCAAAAGTTCCAAGTTCTTTCTACTTAAAGCTGGTAATAGTATACCTTTGTAACTGCTGAATCTAGTACCGTCTTTCATTGTGTATGGATTGCGGGAGAAACCTTCAAATAACAAATTTATTATATGCATTTTAATTATTAAGTAAGAATACTTCAGTAAATTTCTCAATGTATTTTAATCATTTATACTCTGTTTTCTGATAACGTATACCAGAATATAGAAATTGTTTTTTAGATGAATTGTAACTTGTATATTTACCAGTTTGTGTCTTTCCGTTAACATCAATTATTTGATAACCTATCTTTTGAGCGCCTTTTAAAAACAATTGCGAAGCTTCAGTTTGAGGATATGGTGAATTGGAAACAATTAGAGGTCCATTTGTGTTGTGGTAAAGAGCTATATAAATTTCAAATTAATTTGCAGTGCTGTAAACAGTTTTTAACGTAATAGTTTTAATAAGTAAATTTACGGTCGCTTTTCTGAGAATCAATGGTGTTTCCTTCCGATTTTAAGAAATACGGTCGAACCTCATTCCAACTCCATCCTTTATTTCCCAAGGATACCCAATTATCAAAATCTTTATGGTTACCACGGATGTACATCATGCCATTGATGGAATTGCTACCTCCCAACATTTTACCTCGGAAATAGGCACATTGCTAATGAAAATTTAATAATTATCTAAATATTTTCAATTAATATATTTTTTGGAATATTACTCGATTTGGAAAGTTGGCACATGAGTATGGTTGTGGAGTTGAACTAAATTTCCAGTCGAACTCGGTACCCAGAAGTGGATGGCCTGGTATTTCACTTTCCTTTGGTGGTGGTCCCCCAGCTTCGATTAATAAGACTTTTACTGATGGATCTTCAGATAGACGGCCCGAAACAACACTACCGGCGGAGCCAGCTCCCACTATTAAAACGGTACCCATAGTAGAATTTAATATCAAATTTAATTTTACTATCACTTACCAACAATAAAGTCATATTCGCCGGTTTTCTCTCCGAATGTTAGTTGTTCCTGGTGAAGTATTACCAAACAAATGATCAAAATATGGGATACCGCAATTGGTGCCATCATTTGTGAATTGCCTTGATTGCTATCACAAACGGTAGAAACTCAAGATGAGTTTTGAAGTGAAGATAATGGGTAGAACGTCGTCTTATTTATACGAAATTTTCTTCAATGTTAACTCCCAATTTTGATTGTAATGTCAATATTTAATATAAGGTCGTCATTTATTTGTTGGAAGCTTCCAAATGCAAGATTAATTTTTACATAATATTTCATGTAAAGTATGCAATAATGACATAGCGTAAATACTTTAGTTGGTTACTGGGTAATTATGCAGTATATATTCTAATGATTTTATAAGCTATGCTTGTATATGGATTAGATTTTTTATTAGACTGTTTAAAATGTTTTATTGCTATACATGTATATGATGTGGAAGTAAACTTTTATATATTTAAAATGCTAATTTAGTTACTAGGAAATGTACAGTGTGTCGTCAGTAGGCTATAGTCAAATTTTTATTAATTTAATTTTTAGTCGAACTTTAGTTAGTTGTTTAGTTAATAAACCGTGTACAGTACAAACTGTGCAATACTCTATGATGTAACTTATTTACGTTAGATTAAAGTTATGATTAGTGATAATGACAAAAAGTAAATTCATGTAGTTACAGTATATACAGTATTTAATAAAATAAATTAGCTTTCAAGTCTTATCCATCTAATAAAACGATTTTTAATGTGTTTAATAATACAGTATGTGCATTTGAATAATTACAAAATTAATTTTCCTTGAAATCAGTTTAATAATTAAATCGTTTTTGTTAAATTGTTAGAAGTATTTTTTCAGAATGTAAATCGTGCGAATTTAGCAAGTAAATGAACTAGAATTAGATGATTAAAACAAATACTTTATCTGGAAAGATGTTACAAGCGTTTTCCTGTTCAGTTGTTGTAAAGTTTCATGTCATATTCTGAATACAAAAGTAAAAAGCCTCATATTTTGCTTTTTTTCGGTGGAGTTACGTATTATGAACGTAATTAGGAATAACTCTTCACCGAAATCGATGGGCGTAATTCGTTTTACACATTACACCGGTAGCAACAACTAAAATATATTTTTTGTTATGTAAACACACATGGTTTAATAAGCAATCATACTGAAATATGTATTTGGGGCAATCTATAAAAATTGGTCGGGTATTCTGCTAGTATGTTTGAAAATGATAATTTTTTTTTTATTGCATTGGCGTCACGTGAGGCAAAATATTAAGTTCTAATAAATGTTTTTAAAGATTAATACAAATTCGTATTACTCGTTATACCGCATAATATACTGCAATTATGTCCCCTTCCCTAGGCTGCATATTTGATGATGATTTTCTCTCCAAAACTCTCTTGATAAAGTTTTACGTTAATTACTTATATGCAGTTTATCACAACAACAATGTTATAGAAATTTAGTCAGAAAATGAATTGTGGATTGATAGTACACTATATCATTGCTAGATTTCTAATGTGATATTTAAAGTAATTATTGACGTACGCTGTATGATTATGTTTACAGGATAAGTACATAACGTATTTTCTGATTATTGAATTGACATTATTTAATACTTAAAATGGATATTTTTTAGGTTGGACATTAGTTTGTTGAAGAATACCTTGGACAATGCTGGTCCTAACATTGCTTAAAAATCGTATATTTATGCGTAAATACGTTATTTTAATGATTATTATTAAGCTTCTTCGTTTTTATTTTCAGGTTAAAAGAAACTGAAGAATAATGAAAGTAACTCTGTATCATGAATAATGAATAAAAGGCAAGTGTAATTTCTGGTAATTGATGTCGGAGCAGGCAAGTAATAAGTCTTGGTTTTATGTTATCTAATTTATTGAAGCCTATTTTGTTTTTTAATAGCATCCGAAGCCTTCTCGGCAATCATTATAGTTGCAGCATTAGGATTTCCTGACACAATGTCGGGCATAATCGAAGCATCAATCACTCTCAGTCCTTTAACTTTATAAACATTAAGACCTGCTGGATCAACTACGGCCAAGCTATCATTAGAGATTCCCATCTTGCATGTTCCGCCTGCATGCAATCCAGCCATTGTAAGATATCGAAATGCACAAACGAGATAATCATCTGAAAATATTTTGTATTGCTGGCACGGTTTCAAAGACTCGGTGTAGAATTTTAAATTATAATCTTGGAAAACCGATGAATTTACCAGTTTCAGAATAATTTTTGTAGCTAAGTTAAAAAGTGAATTTAATGTTAAGCTTGTAGAGATTAGATCAAATTTTAATGATAATTACTCTACCTTCTAGCAAAATTTTAACATCGTCTGGATGTGACAAATATTTGGGGTCTATACGTGGGGCATCTGTAGGGTTTGCACTTCGTAAACGAACAGTTCCGGTGCTTTTAGGACGTACCAGAAGTGGATAGATGGTAAAATTTACTTTTGCCTATAATATAAATATATTTATGATTGAATTGTGTGAAATCCGGATTTAGCAGTTAAAAAAATATTACCCCTGGCAGTAATGGATTGCCATTTGATGCCAAAACTATCTGCACATCCGGCCAGTTATTGTTCGATTTATTATTTACAGAGGAACATACAAAACCAGTACTCTCTAAGCCCATTGACACAGTTAAAGGTCCTAGATTATAAATATTAATTAAAAAACAACTTGATGCAGTATTGAAACTAGGTATACACACCTGTACGGTAATATTGCCATTTCATTAAACTTTCATCGGATGTTGGTTCAGCTGTGGTTATTGTTTGTAAAGTGTCAGATGACCATGAAAGTGCCAAGTGAGCTAAATGATCTCGGAAGTTGCTACCGACGCCAGGTAAATCAGCAATAACCGGTATCTAAGATATACAAAAATAAAAACATGAATTAATAATTCGGCTAATATAATTAACTTACTTAATATAATAAGTTACAATTTACCTTGAATTCTTTTAGATGATTTGCTGGACCAATTCCAGAAAGCATAAGAATTTGTGGTGATTGAACTACGCCGGCGCTTATTATCACTTCCTTTTTAGCAGTTACGTTGTAAGCGGTTCCATTAGTTATAAATTTGACACCAATTGCTATTTTATTCTTATCAAACAAAATCTGTAATGTATTATTACAGATTTTAATGTTATTGAAACAACTATTCAAGTTTTTGCTTCAATGTAACTTACTTTAATGACTTGAGAGTGAGTAAGGATGTGTAAGTTTTCTCTGTCTAATGCTGGCAGTAAAAATGCTTTATAGGTGCTGCATCTAGCACCGTCTCTCATTGTAGATGCAATTGGCATGAAGCCTTTTATCATATTAATTAGTTCTCGTAAAACTTTGATTCTGTTCGGTTATTTTTAAGAATCACTAGGGCTAGCTAGATATGCCATGCCATGTTTTTAAGTTACAGCATAATAGCATATTTTTAAACATTTCTATGGCATATTAGCTTATGTTTAGCTTATTTTTAAACATTTTCATGGCATATTTAGCTATTTTTAGTAGCATACAATCCTTAGCTTTATACAATTTAATATTAGTATTTGATTATTTACCATTTTGGGAAGCTCCATTTACGTCAATTATTTTGTATCCTTGTTGTTCAGCACTCTTTAAAAACAATTTTGAAACTTGAGTTTTAGGAAATGGTGCCTCGGAAATTGTCAGTGGTCCATTTGCATTATGGTAAAAAGCTACAACATTTTCATTAGTTTTATCGTAATAGGTTTTTTTTTTAAATAAAATTTACTGTCATTTGCCACCCATTTAATAGTATTTCCTTCTGATTTTAGGAAGTACGGTCTAACGCTTTTCCAGTCCCATCCTACATTACCCTTTGAAGCCCAGTTGTCATAGTCTTTATGGTTTCCACGAATGTACATCATTCCATTGATAGTACCTGTACCTCCAAGAACTTTTCCTCGATTGTAGCTGCATTGCTAATAATATTATATTAGTATAGAATTAACAGTATTTAAAGAAAACTACTCAAACACTCTAATACTGGCCCTGTTTGCTTCAGTAACACAAACTTAAAAAATTGGTAACTTAAAATTATTATCTTACATTGTTAGGAAATTTTGTGCAGGCGTTAATCTGAGGTTCAATCATAAACTGCCAATCATATTCAGTGCCCATTAGTAATTTTGCTGGTATTTCACTTTCTTTAGGTGGTGGTCCGCCAGCTTCAATCAATAAAACACTTACAGATGGATCTTCAGATAGACGACCTGCAACAACACTTCCAGCTGAGCCAGCTCCCACTATTGTACCATAACATGGCCAAATTTATTTTTAAATTAAAACGAAGGATTAATTCTACTGTTAATTACCGATAACGAAATCGTATGTCGATCGATTAATTTCTTTCCCTGAAACTGAATATTGCTGCTGAACTGCAACGATATTTAAGAATAAAATCAGACGTAGGGTTTTAGCCATTGCTTTGCAATTGAACTGCACGGATATTACCGTAGTTTTGACCTCATCAAATTGTTCAAGAAATATTGTATCAAAAAAATTATTACAGTTGTAACTTATTTATCATCGGAAGCATACTGTACTCGCAGATGTAAAGTGTGTATTTTCACTTCATAATTCATTTTGCTGGATGCAATTATGCTGTCACAATTGACAAGTACTCAAATGAAAATATTCGGTTTTCACCGAATGGTTTCTGTCCGTACAGCTGTGTTTGCCAGTATTTTATGTTACGGTATACGGCATTTAGTCTCTACATTAAGCAGTACATCATGCATTATTCTAAAAGCATTATTTTGTTTAAGTCACTACTGTAGTCAATACAACGATAACATTGTAGTGTTTCATAATTGTAAACTCTTATCAAGTTATTTTTAATTTAATGATATTATAGTGAAACACGCTTAACAAAATTTCGGGTTATAGCAAAGTTTTCTAGAGGTCTTTTTTGGCCACATTTTCGATTGATAGGAACTTACGGCGATTATAACAAGTACTGCTATTACAGAATTTTTTGTTTGTTGTGTAATCGATCGTTTTGCTTCGATAATCTCTACCGTATTAATTAGCATATTCTTATTGATGTATTTTAGTGATCGATGGCCGGGGGAGCTGTAGTAAGCATTCATTTAATGCTTTCATTTTTCTTGTGACACACTATGGTGAAGGGCGGTAGCCTTAAGTCCAAGATGATAAGGTATCACCTGTTTTGTAGATTGTATTACTTATGCTGTGCTAACGTTATTAGGTAATGTCTTTTAATTTTAACATTGTATTTTCAGTTAACGTTTTCAGTCATCAAAACTGGTGGTGATTTTTTTTTATAATTACACGTTTATTCCTATGACTGTTTATTTTTCTTTAAGGTTATTGAACAAGGACGATCTGGATGTTCTGATTTTCTTTGTAAGAAGAATTTTTTCGTTTAATCTGGCCAGTAATCGCCAAATCAACAATGTCATAAGCTGTAGGAAGTTTAATTCAGCTACATGTTTGTATATAAATACTTTTTATAGCAATAATTGTATAATACCTATTAACTGAACAAGGCTCTTTAGGTTTACAAAACAAATCTCTACTGATAAACCAACTATGTCTACTGGGACAACAACGTATCCATGCAACTTGCTAGATGCTGAAGTTTATAGAAATTTACTTTAACATTTTAAGAGAACATGCACTTTTGAGTGGGTCATTGATAACTAAAAATGCTTTATATGAAAGTAAGTTATAAATTTCAAATTAGGCAGTCGAATAGCCCAGTTGGTAAAAGCGTGGACTGGGAGTCGGAAGATTCAGAGTTCGAATCCCGACCACTGCCTACACGTGGAATGGATGATGGGTTTTTTCATCCATTCCTCCTCGACTCATCCAGAGGATGGAAATGGTCGAGGAACAGTCGAGCCTCTGCTGACTTAAAATAATAATAAGAATAATTAAAAAATATAATAGGTATGACTGATGTAGGGGTGGAGACGCAGGCGAGTGCTTGGAAACTCCATAACCCCACTGTTAAAGGTTGAATTACCAAACAGGAAAAAGAATAATATAAAATAATATAAATTTCAAATTCATTCTTTCTTTTTGTAAAGAACTCACTGCGCACTGTTTCATGACGCTTGAACAATAAAAAATAATTTGATTTTTTATTTTTAATAGTTTACTGCGGGTGGCAGCTGTTCCTGGTACCTGGTAGAGGTTAAGAAACGACAAAGTAATGCGATTTTATCATAAATGTAACTTGTGATTGCGCCAGGAATTCTAAATTTTTGAATAACTACTGCACAACGGACGCTTTAAAGAAAGTTATCACCACTCTTTTAAATCATGAAGAAGCTGTTGTAGCCATTAGTAAGCATTTTCACAATCTTTGTTTTTTGCAAAAGTAATAAAATCATTCATTCATTCTTCATTGCGGTATAGTTTTAAATTTTCAATGAAAGGATTTATTAAATCATTCGTGAATTTTAGGAGCTGAAAAAAGTTTATGAAGCAAATTGGTTAGAACTTAAAAAGAAGAGCTTGATTGCTTGTGTGCAGAGGTAATAATTCTCGCAGATTTGGGTTTTTTTTTGCTGTATGTTGATATTTAGTCATTTTTGAAGAAAAAAAAAACACAAAGGCCTTTGCACTTTTTTAAAAAATGATCATTTTTGAGAAAAAAATAAAGTTGTTTGGAATTGCATACAAACAATTTCGTTATAACTATGTATTTCTACCTGCTGATTACGATTTTGCGGTTTTCAGATCTAAATTCCGACTCAATTACTGAATTCAACAATTACTCTGTCAGTAAAAACGATCAAGAAGATTTCAGCTGCATTTTAGTTTAACAGGTAAGTCGAGTGCATTTTAATTGAAATTGGCACCGTTTTTGCAAGCTAATTGTTTTTGTATAATTATTTTAATAGGTCAAATGATGACGACAGTTGGATAGATGATGAAAAGTTGATTCGTCTTTTGGATGAAAATTAATTTCCAGTTGACTCTGTGGTTGAGCTTCCACCTGACTGAGTGAAACTTGGTGAAATTTCCCTGGATGAAAGGAAAATTATGAATAAAAAAAACTAATATTAAGAAAAAAAAAACTTACGGGCGTTAAAAAGCAAAGCATAAAGCTATATAAAAAAAACCTATAAGAACTCTCAAAAAGAGCGTTTTATCGTTATTGTTTAATACGTTTCCCTTTGCGTTGGAAACTAACTGGAAACTATTTGCGTTTGTCATTGCGGTCGTTGAATGTTATAAACTTATAATTGCATCGTTGTTAAACTTGTAAAAAAAAATCGTTTCGTGTGTAGAGACAACTATTGCGATTTAAAAGTTCTATCGGCTTAAACGTAGCTTGTAAATTGTAAATGTTTCGCAGAAGCTGTTGACACAAATAGTAATTTATTTTTTTATTAATGAAAAGAAGAAGAATTCTTGCATATATACACAAAAATATATTGTATTTAAAACTAGAATATTACTACATATTACTACGTTTTTATCTACATTTATTATAAATTATGTTATATACATATCCAAATGTACATAATTCTAATGGAAAATAAATTTTAAATTAAAAAGTTACTTAATGAGTTTTACTAACGAAAATTTTATCAGAATTAAAAAAAAACTCATTGAATTCAACGAATAACATTGCTAAATACGTAAATAAAAGTAAAAAAGTGGCCCGTTTTCAGAAAAAATGGGAGACCCGGAGGGCATAAATTTGATGAAAAACTTTTTTTTCGGTTTTCACTTAAACGTTATACACGATGCTGCTGCCATCTAGTGGTAAATAAAGTAACAAAGTGGCCCGTCTTTAAAAATAGAGGCCCGTTTTTAAGAAAAAAAGAGAGACCCCGCTAAAACTCGAAAACTACGCCAGATACGCTAATAATTCTTGCAGA
>JAAFCF010005748.1:10038484-10073987 GCA_013389785.1 Helicorthomorpha holstii | reverse complement strand
TTTTGTCGATTTTTGGCGTTTTTTTAAAAAAACACAAAGGCTATAGCTTTTGCATTTTTTTAAAAAATGCCCCTTTTTGGGAAAAGTATAAAGTTGCTTAAAAACGCATTTTCATAAAAACTTTTACTTTCAAGTAACATTATGTTCAAATCGACTGTATGTTAACATATATATATAATTAAATCGACAATAAATAAATTGATGTTCAATTGGAACATTTTGCATTCAAATTAATCGATAGGAATCATACCGTATATATTAACATTCATTAAGCAACATTATAAAGTTATTAGCAAAGTACATTAAATACGTGCGACAAGACATAATTCCGCAAAATACAATATAAAGTTATTAACGTGAAATTTAAAGTACATTAAATATACTTGCGACAAGACATAATTCCGCAAAATAAACATATTCATTCGGTCACCAGTTAAACAGTTACTGTGACATCAAAATTGAATAGTTGTAGATGGATAAACCGACCATTAACATCTCCACCTAAATTTAACTCTCGATTAGGTAGTTTATAACTTTTTCTTAGTACCATCTTTATACATTCTGGAATAGGACGCAATGACAGGCACAAATTACAACCGGTGCAGTCACTATTGACAAGTGGAAGATGAGTTTTTGGATTAAAGGAAACTGCCTGATATCCAGAATCATTGCAAGTCATTTAGCACAATTGATACACATATCCTAATTAAAAATAAAATACCGTTTTAGTATACACAATTTAAGCATTAATACAACCTAATTAAAATACTTACATCATTAAATAGAGCCACAACCTGCCCCAACGTATTACGTTTTCAGGAAATACCGGAGTGCTATGACCGTCCCAACTGGATAATTCTTTGATATTTCTCAAGTAGATTTTAAGGCTGATAACATGCAAATCTTGGTTCTGCACCACACTACACACTTATTTAAAATTCATTAATCACACTATTTTACATTGTTGGCATCCTTGTAATTTTACTTGTAATAGTTTGGCACCACCATGCAGAAACTGAAGGATCTACCGAAACTGAAAAATCAGCCGAGACTGATTACCATGATTGAAATATCAGGAAACAAGTTGGAAATTGCCGTAAATGCTCTGAGCGCAACTGGACTGATAACATTACCTGAAACTCCACCATAAGTTGTACGTTTTTCTATTCCAATTGCAGGTCCTTTACCATTTAGAGACTTCAATCCAGATAACGTATTCGTAGCAGTTACACCATTAGCACCACCTGTAACCATGATCAAATAATTACAATTAGATATCAGTCATTTAATTAAACTCAAACCTTTATTAATTAGAAGTTACGTCATAGTCTTTGTATTTCGTCCATGAAATCTGCAAGTTGATTTCTGATACTGTATAAAAAAAATTCAACTGTAATCATACAATCTTTGCAAAATTAACATAAAATGGGCTAAATATCTTACCTTGTTATAAATCATCTAAAGAAATTCTATTTGAGATTTCCATTGCCACAGTTGAATAACTCTTCCAAGTTAAATGATCTCACACAGCTCAGCAGTCTCAAGCAAAGGACAATTGCTGTAAACATTTTAGTCAAGACAAGCGTTAATAAATTGCGTTAAAAGGTACCTTGCATAATTTCCAGCTACAAAACAGTTGTAGCTGAAAACAAATAATAAATAATAGCGCCTTAAAAATAGCTTAACTACTTCAGCTAAAATTCAGTTGTTGAAATCCATAGTCTACTCAAAGATAGCATACTGTGTGACCATTTGGTCTCCTGTTCAACAAAGGCTGGTAAACTTGTTGTATCGTACAATGAACTTATTGATGAGAGTTGCTTTTGGTTGGAACAGACGTTGGCACATAACACCACTCTATGAAAAACATCATTTGTTGAAGCCGGAACAATTAATCAAGAAGACTGTGCATAAAAGACTACATGTGGTAATGCGTGAGAAAAAGCATAATTTTCGGTTTGCCAGGAATGGAGGATCAGTGATTGGAACGAGATCCAAATCTACCACAAAAATTGTCGAACCAAGTTATTCAAAACATCTATGGAATTGTCCTGAAGTGCTGTTCCCTCGCTTGTGGAACTATTTGAATGAGTCTATGCGTAGGATGACCCTGTACTGTTGTGGACAAAACAAAATCTGTAAACACTTCAGCAGAGAGCTGGATTTGCTGATACAAAGGGTCTGATTTCTGACTCTATTTGTGGGGCTGATGCCATTACTTCATTAGGAGTATGTGGCTTGATAGATCTTTGAGCGACAAAGCGTTTTTACCTGTCAATGGTTGACAAAATAATAAAAAAAAAAAAAAATAAATAACTACCTACTGTATTAATTAAAAAATAACTACCTATCGACTAATAATTAATTATAATTATTTTGCTCAATAATGTGCCAATGTTTCAATTTTAAATCCAGAAAAATAAAATCCTTCAATGTATACAAACCATTATAATGCCACTTTGAAATCTATTCATATCGCAATCACAGACTACAAACTAAACAATTAACAAGCTACAGCACTAAAGCCAATTAAATCGTTTTCAAATATTTTCGATCGTTAATTACTGTACAGTCTGAAAAACCGTAAATAAATTTAGCACACGAAATATAATAATTGTCGATGCTTTTATTTATAGAATCAATACTGGGTTATGAGAGATGTAGGACTCAATGAGAAACAAAAAACATACACAAGTATTTTTTTTTCAATGATGGTTTTTGTTAGTTATTTCGTTACTGTATTTAGAAATACAGCTATTTATGGTAATCATGTAGACAGTATATTATCAATTATACCATTAGAGTAAAGTTCAGTTAATACAACATCATCATGTTGGGTTAGTTTCGGTTGGTTTTTACCACAAATTCAAATTTGAGTTTTGGGATTTCTGAATATTATATAAATGAGAAATTGTTATTAATTAATAATTATTGATGACATAAAAGAGTGCAAAAACGAAACAATTAATTACTGGGAGGGTAGTTGATTTTGTCCATAAAGTGCCGATACAATTATTGTACATTTCACAAATGCACACTGAAACCGACTTTCAATATTAATATCTTTTTTCCGTGTTTTGTTCACGTTATCGAGAGATAGAGTATACTAATTAATTAATATTATGATAACAAATTGGCAACAAACAGGTTGAAAAGATTTTTTTTTTGTAGGAAGACGAGGAGGAGGACCCACACACAAAATCAAAAAAAAAAAATTAAATTTAAAAAGGAACTAGAAAATAGTCATTATTAATTCACACAACATTTAAGACATCAAAAGTAACTTGAACCGTACTATATCAAAATAAAAAATAATTATAATCACGACGAATAAAAAGTTAAAAACCAAAAAAAAAAAAATTACACATGAAAAAAAAAAAACGTCATATTTATTTCCCGTCAATCCCACCAGATGAAGATTCTTTTCGATATATATATTTATTATCATTATTGATGAAGGTCACGAATAATAAACGCCGTATGTATTCATGTCATTGAGTATAATGTAAAAAAAAGCGAAGCATTCAAAAATAAAACATAATAACGTAAACAAAAATACACATAATTAAGTGGGTGAGTAAAATAAAAGTGGCACCTAGTCTTGTTACTTCAGTTTCCATCATTTTTTCGTATTTTTAAATGGTTATTGTGACAAACATGCGTCAACAAATGATCAATTAAATTGCTGAAATGAAAATCAGTACTTTAAAAGTTGAACAAATTAATCTATACCATTGGCCAAAATTATTTTTCAAAATGGCTAACTTTTTAATCTAATATTAATCCCAGCTGGATTAATGTTACACTGTTCAAATTGGCACACTTTTTAATATGGCAACTTAAAAACCACAAAATTACCGTATTGTCATTTTTGAGACCTTAATCGAAATCAAATAATCTTTCGTTGACGCATATAGCTATTAATTAACCATTTGTTATTGTGGTTTTATATGCAATGAGTTCATCTATAGTACTTCATACTAGAATGAATTACAAACTGCGTGAGTCTTGTTACAGGTTAAAACTGTTACCAACATTTTTTTATATAAACTTAATAACAATTTCTATTATTTTTTACGTTATGTCGAGTTGCTTTAACATTACGTGCTGCAAGGTGTGTGTGGTTTGTGGAAACAATTATCATTACAGTAAATGATTTTCTTTCTTTAGTAAACTTTGGCTTCACATTTTGTTTTCAGATTTTGGCTTTTTTTTTTTTGTTTTGGCAACAACAAAATAAAATTTTGGGATTTGATGCAAAGCTAATCTATACATGATGGTAAATAATTATTAATTACCGTATTACGCATGTGATTGCGTTTTGTTTTTGCAAAGAAATCAATTCAAAAAAAAAAGTTTAATTTTTTTTTCTTAATTTTTTAAAGCTGATTAAAAAAAAGGTTTCTAAAAACTAGACTAGACACCTTTTTCTAAAATACAATTATTCCAAAACTAAATCTACCATCGTCCAATTGGTTATTTAAAAGAAAAAAATTAAATAATATAAATAGACAATATCATTAAAAATAAAAAATAATTTGTATAAAAAAAAAGATTTTCGATGTCCGTATACGATGTTTCAATCACATGCAAAAAAAAAAAGTAAAGATGTTAAAATAAGATAATTTTGTTGATACTTTGTCTTTTTCATTTTAAGTAATAAAAAAAAGAGAGATGAAAAATGCCAAGTAAATCCATTAATTAAAATCATAATATCCTAGACAATTTCAACATTTCACCGGGGAACTTTCTAACTAAAATGCTTACACACAAAACAAAACTATAAGGCAAAAAATGCCTAAAAAATAAATTTTGAAAATAATAACACACTATGCAAAACCCTGTATTCTATTATCTGATTGGGCGACCGGCCAGCTCATCACTTAAGACATCCATTTCAAAAATTACATTATGCCATATCTCTGGTCGGAAAAACGAAAATAATTAAACTAAACTGGTCAAATTTTTTTGTAGCCATTAAATTGAATGACAATGACATCACATTAAACATTACTTCTCACTATATTAATTACTAAGCTTATAAACTTCCATAATACAATTTACAGTAAGCCGTTAGTTATTACTTTTACTGTCAAATTTATTTTAGTAATGCTAACATTAATTTCGGAATGTTCCCTAAAAACGTCATCATAGACAATTTCATAGCATTTCTAACTTTCAAATAAAAAGTAGGACACAAAAATCGTAGACAATCACCAGAATTTCCATATCATATAAAAATTAAAGGTTGTAAAACTAGTTACCAGCTGGTTTTTAGTGTAATAATTTTAATTATTCCCCAATTGCACAAACCTATAATACTACAAGCTACAGGGTGATCATAAGATGTGTGTTCATGTATGCATGATTTAAAAAAAGCAACGGAAAAATTTACATTGCTTGCAAATCATTTTTTGTCTCCTTTCTTCAATGGCAAAATCTACCAATAAAAAACGGAAATAAATTGCATGGGTTACAATCAAAATTATGTGAACACAGGTTCTTAGATCTTATGATAATCCCGGTAATAAATATGACAATGACTTAAATTTCAAAATCTTTTTCAATGTTTTTTGGCCACTGCTAATACTGCGAATATTATTGTCTTTATAGAATTGTATTGCAAGAACTTCACAACTTAATTGTACTTAAATTAGCACAGGAGAAAAATCTACATTGCAATCAGTGCAATTTCGTCTCATAATAAAAAAATTGAGACAAATTTGCATTGAAAGCAACAAAATCTAATCTCGTTTCTTTGTTGATTAACTGTGAAATTACGATACTAAGAAGTTCTCTTCAAACCGACCATATTATAAAGCTAAATGTAGCAAGCTTTTAGGAAATTTAGGCATCGTTTATACCAATTATCATCGGCAAATGCACATATTTAGTTTTTTAAGCCAACCTTGTTAATTATTGCACAGGGATCAATACTTTCGGTACTTTATAAGTAAAAGTAACAGCTGGTTATGGCAATAATTCCTAATATGCAGCTGAAAAATGTCTATCACAATATGCCTTTAAGGCTGAAAATATTCTTCCCAAGCAATTTCTTTAATGGATCCAGTGACTGTCTACGAAAAATTGAAGCTGATCTACAGGTACTACACTAATTAAAACTTTAAATAGCCTGAAAATAGAGTTCAAAAGATTTCAAAATGTTAACATAAAAGAAAATATAATTTTGAAATCTAACGTCTATTCACACATTTCTAACTTCAACACAAAAAAAACTACAAAACAAATTTCCGCTTTATCATAACCGAAAAAAGATCGAAAAAGGAACTTAATAGCTTTTTTAGAGATCGCAATCTAGGATATTTTTCTTTTTACAATTAGAACTTCTTGTTGGCTAAAACATGTTAAGCTAAAAAAACTGATTCTGTTTTTTCTTCACTAGCTGCAAGTCGTATACAACCAATATTAAAGCCCATAATCAACGTAATATTTTTCATTGACATCACCTAACTAGAAAATGACGAGTCTTTCCACAATAAAACTCAAATAAATACAATATCATTGGATTCAATTTCACCGATTTTAAGCATCTATGAGCACAAAAAAATTCCATTAAAAATAGCATGTAAAGCTGCCATGTTTTATAACCAGTACTTAAAAAGTTAAGACAATAGAAATCAAATTGTTAGTCTTTAAAAGACTTTGGAATTCCAATTTCTATCATCAGAGCAGCTGTTTGTCTATTCTAATTAATGTAAATTTCATTTCAAATCAGGAAAATTATCCTTATGCATTGTACTGTATGTATACTGTATAAAAACATTTTTTTTGATTAATAAAAAAAAGATTATAATATTACGAAAATTTCTAAAATAAAGCAATAAAATATGCAAGAAATATATAATAAAAATGAATAAAAGATAAATGAAGTTAAAATAATATATTCTCCACCAAAAAGAAAAAAAGTCTATTGATTCTGTGTATTTGTATGTATTATTGTATAAAATGGTGTTTTGTATAGTAAATGTAATATCATACAATGAAAAATTGAAACATTTATAATTGTATAATTATGTAGTATTATAACGATTTTACGATATACGCCAAAATGGTGATTATGGCGGTTCCACCAAATAACAATGAACACACATATAATTTATAATGTATGATTAAAAATAAAAGAAATAAAATAGTTATCAGAAAAAAATACATGGTATACCGTAATTGCAATTCAATATAAGCATTCACGACTTTCAAACTCTCAATTTTTTGTAATAAATAAATTTGTTTTTAAAAAACAGTTTTTGAAACTTCAATGTTTTTACTTTAAATTTTAACTTTTTAGTTTTTCTTAGTTTGAATTCAGTTCAATGTTGTGGATGCTTAATTTGTTTTATTTTATACGGTATAGATACTAATAATGTAAACGCATATCGTAAAAAAGTAACTTTTAAAGTTATAATGTAATAATGATAAATTGTGATAAACAAAATTGCACTGTTTGGCTATATATTTTATATAATATACAATATTGAATTGTTAATCCTTCCACCAACTAACTGATTTCTGTTAATTGCTATTAACTGCACACAAAAATAAGATCAATGTGTTAAAAAATCATGAATTCATTTTTTGTCATGAATAACATGGTATATTTCATCTCTTAAAAAATCTAACTGCACAGTGTACTTTGAATGTCATAAGAAAAAGTATAAGAAAAAAACATAAAATATGATGACAAAACAGAATGACACAATCACAATTGCTTCTTAAAAGAAAAATAAGAGAGAAATGTTAAGCTAAACTTGAACGGCGTTAAAATTGTCAATAATTGCGAAACATTTTCACCAATTAAGATTCAACAGTAATTAATTGAGATATTATTTCCTAATGCAACAGAATTATATCTGATTAAAATCTGGTTAAAATTTAATTAATGTTGAAATTAAAAACCAAATGATGCCAAAATTATGTTTCGCAAATAAATTCAACGCCACAAGCTAAACTGTAAAAAAATGCAGATAAAATCCTTTGGTTTCAATGAAATGTTTGAAAATTAAGTTGGCAAGCAAATTGTACAGTTTTAAACCAACTGTTAACAATTATTACTATGGTAGAATTTCTACCAGATTATGAGATTAATATCTTGTTCCACTGAAACCAAATTTAATCTTTTTTATGTTCTTATATGCCTATTAGCTTCTCATACTCAAGATGTAAACTAACTTACAAAACAAAAAAAATTATTAAAAATCACATAGTAAATAAAAAAAAGAGGAACCGGTTCAAATAATGCAAAACTCAATTAGGATTTGATAGGGGGAACGAGAATATCACAGCAGAAAATTGAAAAAAAAAGTTTTAGAGACCTTTGAAAAAATTTATAAAAAAAATTGCTGCCCCTTCATTTGCCTACTTTGATATTAAAATTTGTGAAAATCATTTACCGACCCATATTAACCTCCTCCCCTTCTTCCAAAAATAAAAATACCAAATTAAAAATAGTTTGGTAATTTTTTGAAAACTTATAATTAGAGAAGGGATAAAAAAATTGGCTTTTGAGGAGCTACAGAAACTATAATAATTATACGAGTGACCAAATGAGTATGTATTTTTGTTTGTTTTTAAGGATTATTACGCGGGTGACCCCCACCCCCTCCACTTGCTGTTACCATCAAACCCATGGCTGGGTGTGGATTGCTTGATCGGCCATTATTAGCATTGCCATTTGGCGGACCATGAGCATGAAGTGGATTGCCATGTGGAGTCATCGGTTGGCCAAGCGATGCGGGATTACCAGGGCCAGGCATTAGACCACTTTCACGTTCTCTTCGTTCAGCTGCAGCTCGGCTAAGTACATACTGGGCGGCAAATTGATGTTTAGGATCCATACGCATGTGCTCCATGTGAGACAAAAGACCTAAAAGAAACCAACAAAAGCAATTAAATAATGCTATTAATAACAAAATAAAAGAAAAAAAGGAATTCAAAACAGTACCAGTTTTTACTTAAGTTTCTAAATATTTGGACAATTTCATACTCTAAATGTTAAGCAAACTTTACACTTAAATTTTGATGGTTTTCAAGTTTCGAAATCAATGAGAGCTTATGGGGAGCAATGGAATTGAAAGTACATTGCATTTCATAGACTCCCTTCCATTAATTGAAAGGTACTATGGCCGGGTGATTTTCTAAAGTGAAACAGACTTACTGTATGTCAAAAAATAAACGGGACAAATCGGTATTTTAATTGATAGGATTTAGTCTCGTTTCTTGATTAGCAATGTTCTGATTTAGAAAGTTGTACTGTAAATTGGTACCATTTTTGAACTTAAACCACAAGAATTTATTAACAACTAACCCGACTCTTGAGTAAACACGCTTTGGCACACACTACATGGCCACATGCGTAATGGTGATGTGACGCTGGTGGTTTCCGGATGTCCAGCTATGTGTTTTCGGAGAGAGCCTTCGTTAACGTAGGATTTGCCACACACAGGGCAAGGATGATTGGCAGCACGTCGCTTGCCTGTATGAAATTCTACCGTTATATCGAAAACAAATTTTTATCATTTAACTCGAAAAATCATATTAAAATAGCAAAAAAAAAATCAAAAATATCATCCCTATAATATTTTTTTCCGAAGTGGGAGAGGGCGTGGCCATCGTGTTGTGTGTGTTCCCCAATCACAATTTTCTCTTTATTTTTTCATGGCTATTCAATAATATTCAGGTTTGGTATTTTTTCCAAGATTATTAAAAGACGCACATTGTAACACTTCTCCAAGTGAAAAATTAAAAAAAATTCCTTTTTTACATTTTTGTTCACTTTAATCTACCAGCTTAAACATATAAACGATCACAATAATGAATATTAAGTTTTACAAGTGAAAAACGGAAATAACATGTTCACGCGATACATAACCCAAAACTTAAAAAGAGAAAAAAAAATAATTATATAAAAAAAATTGTCAGGGAACTTCACACGCACTGCTTAAAAAGTGAAAGTCCAATTATCATTTTGTACATCAACAAACTGAATAATTATTAGTTAAAAAGCCTAACCGAAACGAAATTTTGATTAACTTTAAAAAACTTATTACAAAAAACAAATTTGGCCAAAAAAAATAATGATATATAAAGAGTGATTATCCAATAATTATTGAAATTGGTGTTAATTATAAATTTATATCATCGATAAGCTATGAATCTACAATATAGTTAATGATGGATTAATTGGGAACAAAGCAGTGGTTGTGCTGCACTAATTAATTATTCAACTAACTTATTAGTAGCGATGTTAGTGATTTGTGATTAAAATTTTCAATATCTCCAAAAATAAATTTGCACTGTTTATAACAACAAACCAAACCAAAACAATAAAAAAAAGTAAAAACTTTTAACCACAGAAAAAAACGAGATTCTTTAAAGTAGCATAACGTTACGTATGACGTTAACGTAACTCATTGTTACGTATTTTTTGAGTTGTTCTCGTTTCAGTTACGGCCAACACAGACAATGCAATTTTTGCAAAAAAAAATTAGATTTAAATAAGGATTTAATGCCATCTTTAATGCTTCGAATTTAAGAAAATGGAAGTCCATAAACCACTTCTTAAAATGTTTAAAAATTTAGACACTATTAAAATCGAGATTTCAGAGAAGAGCATATCCGGTATTCCAAGTGATTTTCTAAACACTTTTTCCATAGCAAGGAAAAAAACAGGACAAATAGTTACTGAAGCTGACAAGATTTAGTGTTTCAAGTTTTAAAAAATCACTCGGAATAATGCATTCAATTACCTGTTTGATTATTTATTAATGGAAAAGTAAATAAAAATGTATAGACGACTTAAATTATGTCTGAAATTTTATGGTTTTAAATGGAAATTGTTAAAAAGCAGTACTCATTTTTTGTCTTCCTCATGGACTTTTGTGGAATTTTTAATAGTGTCTGCGAGTATAATTAAAATTCCTATGTTAGTGCAAGCGCAATTGACCACCGACACTTTAAGAATTTCACTTGAACAATTTAAAAAATATCAAACAAAATTTTCAATTAAATTAAAAACAGAGTTAGTTTTGTACTAATTTCAAATGGATCTTGTTCAGTCGCCATAAAGTTTCTGCATTAATTGCATCGTGTAAACTGGCCTTTTAATTAATTTTTATTTTTTTAAAAATGAGATCAAAAAAATTTTTAAGCCCCAATTTTAGATCCTTTTTTTTAATAATAATAATAAAAAAAAGAAACTAAAACCAAAAAACAAACTTTGGATTTCTTTGTTTCGTATAAAACCTATCATTTTAGGACTATTTGTTTTCTTAAATATTTTTTCTTATTTTTTTTAGGACTTTTGTATTTTAAGACGAGTGCGTACGTGAAACGTCTCTGATACATAATCAACACACAGACATTGTACAGTGTACGTAGTAATGTGTATAATATATATATACTTTTTTTTGTTTAAAGGAGAAAATCTTTTGCATCTCCTTTTAAAAACAATAACAACCGCCTGGCCCATTGCTAATTCTTATGGCAGAGCAATGAGCTTTTTTTATTTTGGGTTTGTTATTTTAAGATGCCATAATATACTGTATATAGGAACCACATAAGTCGGTACGTCGACTTTAATGTTACGAAAAGCGAATATAATAATAATAGTATGAGATAGCGAATAAAAATGTTTTATATACATTTTGAATGAACTTAAAAAGTTGGAAAAATTTCAACTATCTTTTATGGCATTATCGGGTTTTTTTTTCTTCTTCTTATTCAAATTTTTTTTTTTAGTAAAAAATAGCTACTTTGTATTCATTATTGTCATTGAAATTTCCCCAATTTCAACTTTCAAAAAATAGAAAATACAAAAAGAAACAAATGTTATACAATTTCACTGATAATAATTATTGGCTGTTTATGTAAAATGTCTTTGGCCCTTTCCCCCCACACTAAAAATATTATTAAGCTGAAAAAATGATATAATTGCCATAGGAATAGCTTTACACCAGGTAAAAGCAAATACCGTGATTCAATACCAACAAAAAAATTAAATAAAAAAAAGCATTTTATGGCCACAGTGAGTTGTCATTAAGTTGCTCTTAAATCTCATTTCATTAACTCGCATGGCAAGCCAAATCAAGCAAGTTACAAGCAAATTTCAGACTTGAACGTTGACTTAACATTTCAAAAAAAAATTTCACTTTTTGAAATTTTAAAAAGTAATAAAAAATTCTTTCTGCTGTCGCTTATTTGTATATATACACACAGACGAGCAAATTTATCATCGCCTAATCTCAACTTATTTACCATTAAAAAAGAAAGAAATATTTATCCAATTAATACTTAAACATGCAACAAACTTGAAAGACACTTAAGTTTAATTAAAATCTGTTTATTATCTTACATGGCCAAAAATATTTTTCCTTTCGTCAAATTATCAAATACGGCAGCCAAGTTACTCTCTCGAGGAAGTAGCTTGCAATACAATATTAATACGCAAACAATGTTTTTACTTTTAATCAAAAATGAGTTAAGTTTTCGGATGATAAATGTGCTCTTCAGACTTTTACATCTGAGCGTGTATTTCTATACAGCCCGTATAATAATGTGTGGACAAGCAACGCAGAATAATATCGATGTCAATTTTTGGCCACATAAACAAAAGCTACGTAGGAAAATAGCTTTTCAAGTTTTCATCTATCTCTTTTCCTTGTCCAAGACTCTCAAAATGGATCAGACACTATATTACTTAAAGACTGTCAGATTTATATTTTTGCTACAACACAAACTTTAAAACACACACACATACACATTTAAATCCAAAAGTGTGATTTGGCGTTGCTAAAATAATGGATATAAATCTTTCCATTTAATAATAATTCATTTGAACCATCAGATTCATTGAAGATGTACTTAAGTGGTCAGCTGACAAATGTAGACACGTTCTAACTTAGTCTCTTGAGAATTTAGCATCATCAACAGCAACAAATAAATCAATAGAGAAATAAACTACAGTACAACCGGAAGTCTAAAGATATTAAAAAAATGTTCTCAATTAAAAATTATAAATATGGCTCAATTTTTTTTATATATAAAAGATGAGTATTTAATAACGTGCCATATTTATAACAAAACTAGTTTAACTATTGTAAATTCTATGAGTTGCCATTGTATTTTTTTACAGGCAGAAAAGTACACATAATGGCTTCTGGTAGGCGTTGAAATGGCTAAAACACCGCCCACAATCGACATCTGACCACTCTCGTTTTTGTTATTATGCAAAGGGCATGTATTGACATCATAAGGGTTAAACTGTAGTCCAATCTGGTCGCAGAGGGGAGAGGTTATAATATTTAAACAAAACAAAAATGCAAAGAACAAGCAAAGGCCATCGCTTTTTTTTAATGGTTTAGATTATTCAAAAAAAAAAAAAAAATTAACTACCCCCTATCTCTCTCAATGGGCAATTTGATAGACAACCCTTGAAGGCTACTGTTCAACATTCTGATAATAATTATAATATACCGACAGAATCAGAGAGTATCGATCGATCTGTTATATTTTTTTTATAAGATGTCGATCTATGATTTTATTCGTCGACGAGGGGGTGGGCGTGGCCTTTATTACTATATTGGATATCACGTCTATTTGAATTGTATTTACTGCTAAAACGGCGGCGGTAAAATTTTTTTTATATATATTTTTAGATATAATATATATCAATAAATAAATGGGGAGAAAATGAAAAAGGATAGCGAGATGTAGATTGCAGAAAAGGAAAAAAAAAATGACATTAAAAAACACATGCGCTTCCCTCAAAGTAACTTGATGTATAGTTTGTATACTTTTATCATATATGCCCTCCAACACTGACAACACAAATGGCAACAAAAATTTATATATAAAAAATATATACTGTACTTATGAGAAAGTGTTACAATTAAAAAAAAGAAGAGCTTGACCATTTTTTTTTTCTTAAATGGAAGGGGAACATCTTAGTAAGTCTGATTTCCAGGCGTTGATATGTCCATTTTTTTGACGTCAAAGAGACATATTTAAGTAAAAGACACATATTAACTTACACAAAAAAATAGTAAAATTTAAATCGTATACTGTACTTTGAATAAAGTTTTTGATCGATTCAGAAAAAATACATAACTACCGATTTTCAGTATCGAAACTTAAAACGACTTTAAAAGAAAATAAAAATATTAAATACAAAAAATCTCAATGACGTCATAAATTCATATCAGCAAATCGACCAATCAGGACCCTGTCTATCACCATCCAATTATATACAATGCATTATTTTACTTCATTTTAATAACCGGGGAATACAATGCTTTCTTATCTTGATCATATTTTATCACTAACTTTAAAAAATACGTCAAAATTAAAGATGAAAATGATTGAAAATTGAGTAAAATATTATAGTACGTCATATTACATAGTAATCTAATACAAAAACTTTTTTTTATCTCTTTGTAAAATGCTCTCTCTCTTTTCAAACATTTGAGCACCTTTTATTGACGTAAAAAACCCAAAGAAAAAAGCAATAGCAATTATGATAGCGTTTCCGTTTCTTTTTTTTTATTTAAATTTTTTTTTTTGGGTTGTGGAAAAAGTTGCCCATTGATGTACATTGGTTAGCTAAACTTTAGATAAGGACATCAACATGATACAAACTACTGTATTCTTTTTTCTTTTTTTTTAAGAAATTTCATAGCTACAGTAATCTAATGCGGCTATATAAAGCCATTATTATTATTTACATGAGAAAAAAAATGATAAAGATCAAAAACAGAAATGAGAAGAGAAAAAACGTACACGTCACTACAGTACTGTTAATAACCCTTACTCATAAAAGTCAAAATCAATTGCTTACAATGGCCCTGTATCACCCTTATCCTATAAACAATTTTAAATCTTTAAAACTGATTGTGTGATTATTTTTTTTAAAAAAGAAAGACAACAAGGAAACGAGACCTTTTCATATTATGACCAACGGCCAATTGACTCGTTTCTTCATTGTCGTTGAGAAGAAAGTTATTTTAAATCAGTAAATGGATTTTTTCTTCCTATATTTGTTACATTAGCATAAAAGGCGGTATTGCAGGACCAAGTTTCCCATGATGCAATTGTAAAGGATGATGGCGTGAAGCAGACGATGCTGCTGTTAGTGGATAAAGTAGTGGTGTATGCGCTGGCATTAACTGTGGCGTTTGCTGATTTCCATCGCCTCCAGCTCCTCCTCCGCCACCACTACCGCTATTACCACCACCTATACCACTAATTAGCCCTAAACCTCCTTGCAAACAATGTTCAGAACTCATTAAAGCTGACGCACGCGCAACTACTGCAGCTGCTGCTGCCGCTGCCATATTTGACGTTCCAGCAATTGCACTGTGCTCGAGCGCAGCGGCGGCGGCGGCTGCGGACAAAGTTGCCGCTGCGTCATCATTACCGCTGCCACCTTTTTTACGGCCACGCCCTTTCCCCCTTTGTCCCCGTTTCCGTTTCACACCTGACGAATTGGGATCCTTGTGAGTTGTTCGCATGTGGTCCAGCAAAGCCTCGTTACCTAAAAACATCTTGTGACACACGGGGCACGACTGAGAATTCTGTCCTCCGATCAGAGCGGCGTGCTGCTGCAGAATACGATCAATTACATTCATATTAATATGGCACCATGCAAAAGCAAAGTCCAACATAATTCAATTAACAAAATTAAACAAAACTACAACTTAGAAATTAAACTTTTCAATAGACTCATTAAATTAACACAATGGCAGCCATAAACAAAACAAAAAAAAAACAACAGGACAATGTACAATTGTACAAAGTTCAAAGCCTGTTTCAATTACAATTTTGTAAAGTTACATTCCATTAAACCTAAATTTCATAAGTCTATATTTTAAAAACTAAAATTGTTTTATAAAAATACAAAAAATAACTAATTTAAAAAATCTAAAACATGTCTAAATACCTTTGACGTATGTGTGCGTAGACTGGTCTCAGTTGCAAAACCTTTGCCACATATGTTGCAATGAAAAGGCCGGTTTTTGGAACGTTCCATTTGACTGTCATGATTTCTCAGGTGCTGCTGCAGGTTGGACAACTGGATAAAAGCTCGCCCACATTCGGGCATGTGACATTTGTAAGGGCGCTCGCCTAGAAAAAACAAACAAAACAATTATTAGTTTGTTAAGATAAATTTCATAATACAAAAACAAATTTTAAACGAGGAAATGCAATACAAGTTTAGAGCTGCACGAGAAGATAAAAAAACGTCCTAAACAAAGCACTAATTATTGTTGTTTACAATTATTTCTCCGTGCACCATTTCACTTTGATATTAGCCAACAATTAGTTGGTAAGCAAAATAATTCTAACGTGTTAATAAATAAACGGGGCTAAATATGATTGTTTTCAATGACGATTTTTCCCATTTCTTTCTTGGTGTCTTTGAATTTCATTACGTTCTGTCACAACACTTTTTAGCCAATTTCAACGTTAAAAGAAAACTATAATCAAAATTTTAGATATACGAAAAAACACACTAAAAAATCAACAAACTCGCTCATACTCAAAAAAATTAAATACGTTAACTAAAACGCGTCCAAATTTTGTTAAAAGTTTTATTTAGAACAAATGAAACCGATAAAAACGATTTCTTTAGTTCAATGTTTCATGTGCCAAATGTGAATTTTTTTTTCTTTTTCAGCCAATATTTGTGTACACAAGTGATCGATATGTAAAGATGAAAATTAAACCAGCATCATCATCATCATGAATATCAGAGAAGAATCCATACAAAAATTTCCCCTTTAACTCAGAGTTTCATCATCCACTTCTGCTTTGATGATAAAACAGGCCATCCGAAAAACTTCACACAGAGATAAATATATAAGAAAAAAAATTTTTTTTTTTGTTTTAAATATCGATGAAGAGTAAAAGTGGTTGGCAGCATAGAAGAGCAGCGAACATGCAAACAGCCCTTTTAATCACATTGTCTCTCTCTAGTTCTTTTCTTTTGTCGCCCTCATTATTATTTCATGGTGCGGCGACAATACGAAATTTTAATTAACAACCGCATCGCCTATACAATATATAGATAGATATATATTTTTATATGTGCATAGTCATATCTTTTCATGTGTGTGCGTGTGTAGATGTGCAATTTCTTTTTCTTTCTTCATCTCTCTCCAACACACACACTCAACAGTCTCACTTTGTTCATTCAAAATCTTTCGCCGATAGAAAATGCTTCTTCTCTACTGCTATTTAGCTCATCAGTAAGTAGTAAGTGGGGTGAATGCGAGTGTCTTATTTAAAGATGAAAAACGACAAAATTATACAGGATGTCCAAAAGTTAAAAAAATCGCTAAAATTGTAATAATCATCTGTACTTTCTATAGGGCCCCAAAAAAAAATTAAGAAAATTAAACAACTTGTGAACATCAGGATCTATGAAAAAAATCAATTTTTTATGTCTTTCAAAATGCATGGCTTCCTAAAGACTCTGAAGATATAATTCTTCCCCATAAATTTTTAGGGTTTTTCAGAAAAACTAATTATATTTTTAAAACTGAAAATCTTTTTTTAAGAAAAAAAAAAGCATTTGAATCGCCTATTAATTTTTTAAAATTTTAATGGACTTATGAACATTGCAAATCATTTCAGTTGTATAAACAGCAATGGCGTTTTTTTTTGCCAACCAAACTCATATTAGTATATTTGAAGAGTTGTTTATGATCATGTGTAGTAGAACAAGCACAAATATTTATGTTATTGGTGCATCATTGACCAAATAATATGCTAAGAAGTTCAGCAAAAAAATTCATCATTGCCAAATACAGTTTTTTCTCCACCCTTATTCCTCAGCCTTTTTTTCAAATTGGTTGAATTAATAAAAAATGTTTCTAAATAAATTTCCACCCTGTATATTGTTATAATCCACAAAACTATTTGAAGAGAGATGAAGAGATGATCGACCTTTCTATTTTTATGTTGCATCTCCATACTCGTGTTTTGCGTTGCTGCAGAGTTGTCGCCAGAGGGATGAAAACGGAGAAAGAGAGAATGTGAGTGTGTGTGTGTGTGTGTGTGTGGTGAAAAGAGTAAAAGTAAAATCAAAAGAGGAGGTTAAAAACATCCGCCTCCACTTGTGTGTGTGTGTATTTATACTAAAGAAATATTCCAATTGGAAAACGTCAGTAGATGAATGTTGATGATGATTCATCTGCGAAGATGTGTATAAAAGCATCATATGTACAGTACATATAGAAATGGCTGTTTAAAAACATTTGCATTTTACCTTCCAGCTTCCCTTTCGTAATAAAGATTAAAATACAGAAGCAGATGAGATGGGATGTGATGAGAAAAGTTTGCCTCAATTTACATATATATATATATACAAGTGTACACACATATAAACCATATACGTAGAAAATATTCCTTCAAGAGATGGATAAGAGATAGAAAAGATGTTTGTAATATTTTTGCAGCTGCATGCAAAAATTATTTTTCATATATTTTTATCATCAATCCGCCAATAGCAACCAGGCAACGTCGCTCATTGTGATTATTAATCAATTTTTTTTTCTTTAAGAGAAGAGAATAATATTTTCGAGGGTAAAATATTGTTTTGTATATGTGAGATGGAAGGATGAAGGGGTGGTGGGGGATCATGGGATGGGGTAAGAGCAAAAGACTTACCCGTGTGCAAACGAGTGTGTTGTTGGACGTGCGACAGCTGCTTAAAACGACGGTCGCAGTACGAACACTTGTATGGTTTTTCTCCAGTGTGAATCCGAATGTGTTGAATCAGTTGGTGGTTACTTGAAAACGACTTGAGGCACTGCTGACACTGGTGAGGTTTCAACTCTCCTCTGTGCACTTCCCGAGCGTGGTGCTGCATGGCCGACTTGTGCATAAATATCTGTAATAACAAAATCAACAAATTAATTACACAACTAAATCAAAAAATGCACAAATACATCAAAAATTCCCAGTAATCTATTTTTAATTAAGTTACCGACGATAAGAAATCACTAATAATCACTTTTTTCAAATAAATATGCTCAAAACGATAAATGGTTATGATTTTAAATGTCAACAAACATGTCAAAACTGAAAAATAACATTTCAATCAGATTTTATTATGAAAACAAATAATTCAGCCAACTGTTGCTATTAGCTTAACACAACTAAGTCACGTCTGTGACGTCATCCCATAATAATTTTTTGATTGAACTTTAAAATCTGAATATTTACTAAAAAGTCGCATCGCTGCAAAAAAAAAATCTAATGAAATTTATTTTTTATTAAATAATAAAAACATCAATGATTGGTTAAAAACCGATGATTACACAAAAATAAACAATATTCAGTGAAGGAAAAAAAAAATCCAGAATGAAATTCAATAAACTTATTTTTTTATCTCAACATCACAAAAGAAATTTAATATAAGATGCTTTCTGTCTCTCTCTCTCCTCCCAAGCATTATTCTAATGCCAATTCAGCTGAGTGAATCGATTTTCGATTTAATTTAAATGTCGTTTAGTGAAAAATAAAGTTTGTTGAAAATTTTATAAAATCATTTGAAGTGTGTTGATTTGCGTTTGGGTAGAGTGGAAAGTGGAAATGAAAGAAAAGCACAGGAGGAAGTGGGTGGAGCGGTGGAATGAAGGAATAAATGAAGTGAAATGAAAGAATTTGAGGGAGGGGAGAGAAAGCGACTAAGAAGTTCTTTAAGATGTTCAAGTGCAGTGGGTGTTGAAAACAAGCATCATTCACCTATACTGGATGTATGCATATACCGTCCGTATGCATACAGTGTACTATACAGTAAAGAGTGCAAAAGATAAAAGTAAAATGATGAGACGAAAACAAGCAAATCGATAGTAGAAAGAAAATGTCTTTGATGTCTTTAAAAAGCAAACGTGATGAAGATGTAGGAATAAAATTCCTCCTTTTCTTCAAACCCTCCCTTATTTTCCCCATTTTACTTTTACATATCTAAATCTCTCCAATTTTTTTAATTCTTTTTCGTCTCTATTTTTTTTCCACCTTACAAACCTCCGAGCAAATCACTTTGCTATTCATTTAATTTTTATAAGAGTTGGATGGATGGAGAGATAGACGGAAAAGAAAGAGAGTGAAAATGAAGAAATATTTTTTTATTATTTTAAATTTGCGTGCGAAAAGCATCTTTCACTTATTACTCTCAACAAAATCAGCCAAAACAACCACCCACCCGAAATCCAACTCGCAAAATCTTTAATTTATCCTCGTACATCTTAACTAAAATTAAAAAAAAAATTAAAAAAGAAAGAAAGAAAAAACGTTTTGCCATCTGCCATGTTTATTTCTTAATCCTAAATCCAATCAACATTTAGGCTTAGCTCCAATTATTCCATTGCTTATTTGTTCATCATTTTCGTTCTTCTCATTATTAATTCTCATGCAAACATTTTTTCTCCCCTCTTTCCTATTTTGAGTTTTCTTATTTTCATTTAAGAGCACAAAACTTTAATATTCATATGCGTTTATCAATACACGATGAACATACTGTATATCGGCATCGTATAAATTTAATATTAATAAAAAATATTTCCGTTGCTCCCGGCTAAAAAACTTTTTTTTTCTCCATTTATTTAATGAATTGTTCTATCTCATGTCAATCCTGATGGGAATAAAGCAATCCAATGGGAATTCTTAGCATCTATTTTCACTAACAAGGGAATCAGTCCACCACCCCTCATCAACCAATCCAAAAACCCTTTAAATCAAAATTTATTTCGTACTGCTCATCACATATTCAACTAAGTACTAAAAAAAATATAAAAAAATACTCGACATACAATTAAATCAAATTAAAAAAAATTGCTAAATAATATTCAAATTCAGATATATAAACGCAAATAAAAGGTTAATTAAGCTTCAATTATCCATAATTATTATCAAAACAGTAAAGAAATAAATGCCAAAAAAATCATCATTGGTCTACATTCTACCAATCCAAAAGCAAAATCAGACAATGCGACATTATTAAACCTAATTATTAAACGTCAATAAACAAAATTCTTAAATTACTCAAAGACCAAAAAAAAATAATTAGTTACGACTAAAGCCCTGTACATCAATTGAAATATACGAATAAGATTTGAAGCAATTGCTGTGGCAAATGTAATGCCAATTTAAAACAAAGTAAATGCAAGAAAAAGTTCTTGTAGCTAATTAATTATACGACTTAAATTTCAATCTTTATGCTCGTATGTCACTACCATATCCATTTACAGTGATCTCTAATGGATTTCTAGTGAAAAGTAGATACACTGCAAATTCTGTAACGTCAAATTTTATCTATGTTGTATTGCAGGAACAACTAAAGTTAAGGGGGAGCTTTTTCAAACACTGCATACTTTTTTTTTTTTTTAAGTTTCTACGCCCTTCTCAAGTCTTATAGGCTCACACGAGTGAAACTAAAAGCTGGGGGGACTGACAGATTAGATTCGCTGGCAAACAAGATCACATGACGTCATCGTGGCGTTTAAGGATTAAAAGCATCGATAGTCACGTGGCAAAAGATAAAAAATCGATAATTTGGAGAGAGAAAGAAAGAGTGAAGGCGAAGACAATGCCATAGCAAGAGAGAGGGAATCTAAACCATTAAATTCAGAAGGGAAAAGCCTCATATAATAACAACTGCAACTGTGCTATGTGTGTGTTGAGTGACATAAAATTAAGAAGTAAAAGAAAAAAAAATATATAGAAAATTTTTTTTTCCATCGATCTGATTGGTTAAAAATGCCAAGCAGAAAATGAATTTTTTTAAATTTTTCTCCTCCCTTTTCATTTCCCTTCCTCCTCCCATTTCCCCCTTTTATTTTACTTCCTCTTCAGCCTCCCACCCCTCTACAAAAACCCATTCTTTTAATACATGCAAATGAGGGCCATTTCCACCTAAGGGAATTCTAACAACTCTTTATCTCCATCACCAAACTCTCTACTCTTGCTGCTTCTCATCAGACATTTTTTCCTTAGATAAAAAAAATCTTAGGAAAAAAAAATCATTTAACCCTTTCTCTCTCCCCTTTCACTCAGATGTCCTAACCATTACTTTATCTCTTATCCCTCAATACATTAGAGGCAATTCCAATCACATACAGTAACAAAAAGAAAAAAAAATTAAAAAACATTTTTTTTTAATACTAAATACTATTCGAAATAACCATCAAAAATGACACATAAAAATTCGATCACTCATACAATAACAAAACATTGAACCAGCTGCCATGATACATTATGAAATGGTTCAATATAATAGTCAATTATATAAATACGGAATTAAAAAACGTCACAAAAATTAATTAAATATTCTCATTGTAAATCCCATAAAAAATGTAGATTTATACTTAAACCGCAATTCAATAATTTGGTTTACCAATAATAAAATAATCTTAATAATTTATCTCCAATAGTTAAGCAAAAAAATGATATCGTAAAACGTCACCATTAAGTAAAAAATCATCAAAATTAAAAACACCTTTAACATCTTTTTTCTTTTTCAATTGTATTTTACGTGCATAATTACAAAAATAAATAATTTCAAGGTAATTTGTATGTAACGTGAATCATATTTAAGTACTATAAGCATCATATTTTTAGCTCATCTTTTTTTTCTCACTTTTTTTTATAAGAAAAAAAAAGTCATTACTTAACCCCTCATTTCTTACTCATCAACCTAAAAGTCCCCCCCCCCCCCCGACGCTCTCGCATCTTTCCATTTAATATAGAAAAAAAATAATAATAAAAAGAGCACTCGTGAGTAGACATTAAAGACACAATGAAAAGTCGGAAATATTCAAATTACTAGTTAAAAAGCCACATTAAGAAGAATCGAAAAGACTTTTTTTTCTCATATAAAAATTTATTACACGAACGCGATGAGACATCATAATATATACTTTATATTCTCTTTTGCCATTTTCATATTATATTCATTTGAATATTTTATAATGGAAATGCAGAGAGAGTGTCGGTACTGTGTGAACGTGAATTGGTTGTAAAAGTTCGTTAGTTATTCAATAAAATATGGAGTTTAAATTAATAAAAAATGAGATGGTGTCAAATTTAACAAAAAAACAAAAAAAAAAACACATGAACATATGTAAATCTATATCTTTTTTATATAATTATTTCAGTCTTCTTTTGAATTTCAAGTACAACCCTCCCCCATTCAAATATTCAAACCAAAATGGGTGTTTTTTTCACAAATAAAAACCTCTCTACGAATACTACATCAACACAAAAATAAAAAAAACCCACGTAAAATATTGACATTAATTTCTGTAGTTGTGTGGTAATTTTTATATACGACTTGTAATAGTGAATATATAATTTCAATTCTCCAAAGAGACGCAATATAATATCAAATATTAAATAAACCTTACATTTAAAATGATTAGTTATTAACTATGGAATAATTATACCATTTAAAGAGTGAAATAAACGCAACAAAAATTGATATCATTAATATATAATTAATTACAACAACTGCAAAGAAAAAATGGCTATTAGTTAAGCAATAATATTACTGTGTAGTAGTAAGAGTGAAGCCCTTATATTACGTGGATTTCGCTAAAGGTAAAGACATGTGTGTTGTCATAAAGCAGCTTTTTATTCTTTATCCTGAGAAGAACCCAAACACAATGCCCCATTATGTTTTCAACAAAGGAACGAAACAGCCCCTTAGCTGTCAATCGTACTGTTGTTACTTTTGGTTCTCACAAGGGCCTCTTTTTTATAGTTACCTGTGTGTGACACTTTCGCAAGTCCCATACACTGAACAAGTGAAAGCAAAAAAAAATGTATATGCAACATGAAAGGATAAATTATAGGTAAAAAAATCGGTGAGTGACAAGTTACCCTACTCACTTAAAAATAAAAAATACAATTTTAAATGGACTTTAAAAAGAACCGTAATGTCCTCCTCAATTGTCCTCAATCAACAGTGGACAAGGTTCTAACCTCTACATTTGATATTTTTTACTATTGCCTTTGTTATCAAAAAAAAATAAAAAGAAACAAGTCCACCTTCAAAGCCCATTAGTGACACGTGAACATTCACTGTAATAGGGACACAGTGACACACAAAGTTCACGGTGACACCTTAACCCCTCAGTACGCATGCGTACGTATAGTATACGTGTTCAATAGCCAATGGGAGTAGAAGGTCAGCCAATTTAAGATCGAATTTCGCCACAAATAAAACGTTAAAAGCATTTAAAAATACAAAAACAAAAAAGAAAAAAAAACCACCCAACACTCATTATTTTTCAGCTGCAATTAATAAATAATTAATGACGCATAAAATTGCATAGAAAACAAAGAATTCTATTGACCTTTTTTCAAATGAAATTTAATATTTTATGACTTAAAAATTTTAACCAGTAAAGCTCAAATCTATTGTCGTTTTCATTTAATATTCAGTATAATTTCAATTGCCAAGTTTTTATTATTTTTTGTCATGTTAATCAATTTTAACGTTAATTTCTGAAAAAAGTATCGCTTAAAGCAACAATAACCAAGTTGGTACAGAAAATATAAAACGTTAAAACAATTAGCGTTAGCAATACTGTACTACAAATGAATAATTAACACGAATATAGTTTAAAATTCAGGAAATGCAAGTTTAAAACCAAAAAAAAAAAAACCCCACAATTTAAAAAAAATTAAAACATTGCTTAAAAACTACACTACATTGTATAGAACCTAAAATTAACGAGCTTAACTGAAAACAAAACAACAAATGCTTCATTAATTTTTAAGCGTTTACATAAAACCATAAACCCATAAAGTAGAATTTCATGTAATAACCAAAAATACAGTTCTAAGAAGTTCACAGTGGCCAGCAAACGATTTTAAGGAGTGCATATTGGCAATGGCCAAAACAATTGAAAATCCATTCAGTGTTTATGTCTGTAACGCTGTTATTTATTACTATCTACACTGAATCCAGTCTAATTTCAATGGTAAAACGCGCCTTATAAACGTGTTTTGTTGCTTTGTTATATTTACTTTTGGTATTGATTCTTATCATTTACGTCATTCGATATACATAAGCAGTCGGACTATCATCAATTTTAGTCTCGAAAGAAAGAAGAGAAAAAAAAACATAAATAAAAGGTCGCAGTTCAGTTTTAGAAATGTAAAACTTGGAGAAAAAATGGTTCCCTGTGCTTAAAGGCCTGGTAACCGGATCTAGTCAATATTCAAAAAGCACCCATCCGAAACCCTTCTTCCTCTTCCCTTATTCTTTCACATTACATATTTCCTCCTTGGGATTCAAAGGGTTAGACAACATCTCTCTCCACATACAGTACACAACGGTACAGTACAGTTTGTGTTCTCATAATGCCAGCTAATATTAATGGGACGAAAAAGAGAGGGTTAACTGCAAAATAAAGCCCACAACACACTTGCATGTGAATAAGAGAACAGGGAAAGACTGAAAAAGTTAGGAATTTTTTTTTTCAAAAACTAGAAACACCATTTTTGTATACGTCTTTTCATACAAACAAATTCAAACGTTATATAATAAAAACTAATAAATAAAAAAAAAGAAAAAGGGGGGAGGGGGAAGAAAGAGGTTTTTTTTTTTGAAAGTCAAAGAGACTGTTAAAATGTTGGTTGGTTGTGTTGGGGGGAAAGGGGGTTATTTTATCAAAAAAGTAAAGGGGTAAACCAGCTTCTTTGCTTTGGAAAATATCGGAGAAGGCCAACAAATATTATGGAAAAATATTCATCCCTCTTCTAGCCTCCTCCCACCAACACCACAACACAAACGTTTTCCCTTTAACTAATTTGCATATACCTAGTGTGTGTGTGAATATGCAAAATAGCAAAAAAAAAAAGTAGCTTATGTGGCCATCAAGGTGAACAACATTTATTCCTTCAACCCTTGCATTCACTTATTTATGTGTCACTGTGTTTTGCACTTATATATAAGAAAAAAAGCTTCCCTTAAGATTAATTATAAATAACGTCACAAAGATGTTTTATATTTTTAAGAAATTCTCACTAAACTCCTCTCTGTTTTCTTCCCTCTTATAGAAAAGTTCAACTCTCTCAACCCCTTCATTTCCTTAAGGACCAAAAACTTATCCCCATTACAACAACAATTTTTCGTCTTCTCTCCCCCCCCCCACCCATCTATCCCAAACCTTTTTATTTGTTGTCAACACACAAAAAAAATTTTGTAAGTAAAGGGTTATTCAGATGAAAAATAACGTGTATACCCTACATACATTCACATTACATATTTTCTATTCCCAGCGACTAAATATCCAACCACCCCACTGTTCTTCCCCCACCCTCTATGACATAGCATAAATAAACCTACTTGTATTCGTTGGAAGTACAGTATACGACACAGTCCCGATAATCCGACGTAAATGAGATAAAGTAATGAAGTCAGATTAGCAAAAGAAAAATTCAAATTACAAGAGGAAAATAATAATGGGACAAATAAAAAGACCCTTAAAAATGCAATTGCCGTATTTAAAAAAATTCAATTCAATGACAATGTTACCCAACAATACACTCTTCAAAAAAAAAACTTAGAAAAATGACCGGTAGCTAAATTATAAACAATTTACACGGCCCAATTGGCAACGAATCCATTTAAATTTATGGAACTCAGCCTTGACAGCATTTACAATATTTGGCATCCATTAAGGCAACCAGATTTCGCCATTTTTTTTAATGATAAACGCCAAATTAAAACAATATGGCATAGTTTTGGTCCTCTTAGAAGTATACATTTAAAAATTTGGCCCCATGATTACTAGCAGTTAGACAGCCCTGTATTAAAAACCTTGCTATTCGTCTACACGTGATATTTTATCAGTCATAACGTCATTTAATCGCCAACGTCATTTAGTAAGTCAAAGCTGTATTTAAGAAATTGTGTTTAGTTTTGAATTGCTAAAATGTCTGCCAAGTTGGGTTTGGACAACAAATCATACCCCTCCTACTAACCCGCAGACGAAACGATATACTATTACGGGCATAAACGTAAACGAAGATCCATTTGCATATTAAAGTCATGGGCCATAACACACGTGTAGTATGACAACCACTGTCTGAGTCCCAGAGTTCATATGTTCTATGTGTTTAGTTGTGTTGTCTGGGTTCTAACCACTTTTTTTGTTTAGTGTTTGTGGGTTGAGTTGTTTTGCTGTTAAAAAATGTCTGGCCAAAAAAAGTTTGACTTCCCTATTTTTATTTGTATGATGCATAAATAGCAGACGCCAGAGCCGTTTTTTTATTATTATTGATTGTTGTATACAGTGTATACAGGGTTGAGCGAGCTAACTAACATGTGGGTGAAAAAGGACCCAAAGAGTTAAACAGAGGGAAAAACCAGACATCTTTTGGCTCTTTTACATAAAAAATAACCCCCTTTGCGTACAAAATTAATCTTAATCCGCTTGTCTAAAATTGCTTTCAATCGACACCTAATTCACGAGACTCAAATTCAAAAAACATGTACACATTCAAAAAAAAAAAGTAATAATAAATAAATAAAAAGCCAGCATTTTTTTATTTATATTTTTATATAAAAATGCGTTGCAAATGCTTTGAAGTACTTGTATGAACGACGACATGGCATTCATTTATGTGACGTCAACACCTTTTAAAAAACGGCGACAACAATCGGTAATAATCGTCGCCAGACAAAAATACAACCAGCTATTTTATTAAACACAACTCAGTAAATAAGTATTCCCGACTTCATTGTAAAATTCCAGACTGATTCTATTAGAAAAATTAAATAAGCAGTTGATAGACATGTTGACAGAATTTTTAAATAAAAATTGAAAACCAAAAATTTATAACAAAAAAGAGTAACTTTTTCATTACAAGAAATAATAAAAAAATCCAATCTTAAATTTTACAGAAAGTATAACTGCTAATCCGATAAGTCAACCACTGTCACAGTTTACAGGGAATCATAAGATAAGTGTTCAGCGTTCACATAACGCTGGCAAGAAAGAAACGGGAATTCATTGCATTGCTCACAATCGATATTTATCTCGTTTCTTTAATGACAAATTTACCAATAAATAAACGGGGATAAATTGCATGTCTTATCATCTTATGATCACTCTGTACAATATTGCAATCGATATTTAATAAGAAAAAAAAAACTATATCGAAAATTACGCGGCCTAATTTCATACTTAGCTAAAAAGTTATAAATTAATGTCTCGCATAAAAAGTAAACGCAATAAAAATCCAATAAAAAAAGTTTAAGCTGGAGACCAAACACCATGAATTGTCACCATTGGCAGTGTCAATGCGACCAAATTCAAATTGATAGAAATGAAAAAGTCATCGATCATCAGTGTATTTGTTTGATTTTGTTGTAGTAGGAGGACCAGCCCACCCTTAAACATCTGTTTTCGTTATTCAAAGCGCCAATTAACCACCAATCACCATTGTATAGTCAATAATAGCAAATCGTGTCTACGTATATAAAAAAACACACACATACGAGCCTACATACACAAGCCCTATGTACCGTACGTGTATGTTCGTGTGTGACAATCCTTAAAAATTTCTAATCAGTCATGACGCACATAAATCATTTTTTAAATAATATATAAAGAAACATATTTTAACCCTTTCAAATATTTTTTTTACTTATCCATACAGAGAGTACAGGTCCCTCAATTCCCTTCACCTGACAAAGAACCACAACACCATCGAAGGACCTCAACTTAAAAAAAAAAAACTTTGCTATAGTGTTTATGGACCCTTTTTTCGCGCTTGGTTGACCAAAGATTTATCTATTTATAATTCTTGTCATCCTGAAGATGGATTACACTGACCCATTTTTTATGTAACCCTTTCACTTTTTCTTTTAATATTTTTGGTACTCATGGGAGAAAGAGCCCAATGCTATCAAATGGATGGTGAGATGGTCTCTCTGAAGTTTGATTTTTTATGTTTTGGCTATCGACGGTGACTATCGAGACTCACAATCTCAAACAACCAAACCAAACTGAACTTCCCCAAATATCCTTTCAGCTCCTTTAAAATAAATACGACACATCTGGCTGGTTGAGAATTCATCTTTCAAGTACCGTACTGTATACATGGCCCGATATTAACAAAGTTATTATTTTTTCTCTTTCTAAGCAGGAAGGAAGTCTTCGTTAATAAGCCAGAAGAACACAGGAAGTATAAAAGTTCTTTAAAAAACGCCATCTTTAATTACAACCTGCGTTAACTTGCGACTCATAAAACCCATACTTAAATCTCCTAAGTTATCATAAAATATTAATAACGGAGATATAAAATGCCCGGAAAAAAATTGCATTAAAACTTAGACAATTTTCAATTAAACTTTTATTTATTTTTAGATTTTTTTCATAAGAAATTTCAAAAAAATGAAATATCGAGTTACTAAACCAATTTGTGACGTACGCAATATAGTTTTAACCATTAATTGACGCATTCGATCATTAAAAGCAACAATTTATTTTATCCCAGTTCATGATCCAATGTGCATCTTAATGATGATGCATTAAAGTTCATTATCTATACTTAATCCGTATCTGCTATTAGCATACAAGTACATTTTCAGCTTCATCTGTTCTCAACTCTTTTTTCCATTTCCCACTACAGTACTCCCGTCTGTTGACTACAAGCCGCCATTAAATATCATTTTTTATAATATATACCGATTTTTTTTCTATTTCTACTTCTCTGAAAAATTGACCTAACCCTTTCAATCCTTTTTATTTTTTTTTCTGCACCCCAACACCCCCTAACTCTGCATTTCTATTGAATTTTCTGACGCCATTTATTCACATTCTACCAGGCGTGAAGAGAAACAAGTAAAGCGTCACCTATAATGGACAAGAAACAGACGCCAATGACCCCCACCCCACCCCCTCTTTATACCAAACTCGATGTCTCACTGTGAATGTGTAGATATATATTAGGTAACGACAGGAAAAAAAATTATAAAAAATAAAAAAAATTGAAAGAAAAAAAAAATTAAAATGATTTGGCGCGCTATGTCAGTATACAGTACAAAGTATAGACGTTAGACAGCGCTTTACCCCTTCCTCTTTTCTCCCTATTTTAACCCTTTATACTTTAACCCATTTTTATTATCCCCCTCGTTTTTTTCCTCGATCCCATAAAATAAAACTAATAAAAATTCTAAAAAAATATAAGTTATTCAAATAAGCGGTTTTAAGACAATACAACAAATTAATCATACAGCTAGCTACAACTACAAAAAAAGCTTTAAAACTGAAATTAAAAATAGTATATAATTAAATTAGTTTAGTTAACTAACCAGTTTAACCCAAATTTTAAAATCGAATAAACTATAAAAAAAACGCAAAAAAAATCACAACAAAAATATTTAAAATTTTTTTGATAATTTCTTAAAGACATTTTTTGAAGTTAAACAAAATTCAATTGCTTTTTATACTTTGTATTGATTTCTTATTGCATGTTACTGAATCCAGAGTTCGGTTTATTAGTGCTGAACTTAATATGAAAGATGGTGCTGTTTTCAGCACCCGGAAAAAAAATTTTTCTAAAAAACCTATCAAACAAAACAACCTCCCTCAAAAAAGCTCCAAATTAAATCGTCACAGGTTGTCATATTGAATGGACTAGCAATATAATGAGGAAGGAAGCCAATTGTGTTTTAAAAAACAAAAAAAAAAGTAAAAAAAGAAAACAAACCACCACAACCCAAAAACAACTGTGCAGTGTGTTGCTGTTAAAACAAAGGCGTTTCCGCGTTGCATACTGGACATTCAACAAAAAATATTTTTTAATGCAAGTTTAAAGCCTTCCTTATTATTTCTTCATAAAATTGCACAGCAGCACATGTACACTGAATTGTGCACTGGACGCGGATATTACTGTCATATACAATCTCAATTACACACGCAAAATTGAATATAAACAATAAAAAGCGCTTACAAACTGTTCAAATCACGTGACTGACTAATTTCAAGATGGCAACCGCAAAACAACTACAAACTCTTACGCTATAAACACCAAAACAAACTAAAAATAGATCTGAGCAATTTCAGTACACCAAAATTCAAACCTCATTTTTTGACACTTTTTCCATACAAGAAAGAAACGGAACAAATAGTCAATGGAACTGGTGAGATTTAGTCTCATTTCATTTCATTATTAGTACCGTCAAGAACAGTGCTCCAATTTAGAAAATCACGCAGCATTATCTAAGTTAACTTAAAACTTCCCAATTTTGTTACTAATTTACAATTACTGCAGTAATTAAGTAAAACGGAAATTAGCTCGAGGAATGAGATAAAACTTTCTTAATGCAAACTGTAGCATCAAATTAAATTTTACTATCCATTATAAACTCCAAACGATTTAAAATCTGATGGTCCTCAACCGGAGCACACGAGATTTGCTTCTCCAACTCTAATTTTAAATTCGGAATTGTAGTTACATTTGGTAAAGCAATCAAGTCAAGAAAAGCTAACTAGGAAGTCCAATTAGCAATGTGAATATAACTTACATTTTAGGACTTCCTAGTACAATATTTACTTTCCAATTTTTTAAATGGCTTGTAGCTGTTTGTCATATACAGTACACACAATATTAATCAACTTAACAATTTCTATTACCAATCTTACAGTCACTCTGTATAACAAACTTAAAGAAAAGGGGGTGGAGTAGAGAGGGAGAAAATGATAAAAATATGCAAACTAGTTCGTTACCAAAAAAATTAAATATGTTATACTAAATAAAAACAGACAACAATGTTAATAAAAAAATGTCATAAATAAGTCAACATCGTCTGCAGTACGTGTGTATACTAAAGATAATTCAAAATGGCTGAGCAAATTTAGTTCCAGGAAAAACGCCCAACGAGAATAAATGAGAGAGAAAATACATAATGAAGATTACCAAGAGTTGATTGTAAGTTAGAAATAGGGAGGGGGGGAGTGAATTGAGTTGTGGGAGAGATGGGATATGGGGAGTCAAAGAGACATGTGATATGCTGTGTGTTACTTCAGACGTTGTTTTGTGGTACATTGGTGGTCACCACGGCCATTTTACTGAGAAAAACATAGGAAGGGGGTCGAAACAAAGACGCAGCAGACGAAATATATGTTTTGGAAAAAACATTTTGAGACAAATGTATGCTCATAAATTAAAAATATTTTTTTAAAGTTTTTTCTTTGTAAAAAAAATAATAAAACGCGCGTGGTTTTACATGATGTCATGGAAGACGAAGTAACGTGCTTATCGAAACTATTTCTTAAAAAAAAAAAAAAAAGGAAATTTAACTATTTACAGTATTCAATAAAGCTAGATTCTCAAAACTTAAAATTTAAATTTTAAGTTAAATTAAGCTTGCAATCCATGTATTTGAACTGCATTAAAGTACAGCACTAAACGCACAAAAAAATACAAAATGAATTTTAAGTTACTTAACTTTATTTTTAGTGCAGCTTAAACTTACAAGTCAACATTTGTCCTTATTTGCATAATTTATTTTAATGCATAAAATGCCACTATAATATTCAGTTTCAACTTTCCAATATCACCTCGTAGCTGTATAATTTAAAGTAAAAATGTCATCATTTTCATATTTAGCACTGCATTTGTTTCGTGCCATATTCTCATGGCCATTTTGCTAGCGTATCTGACAATGGTAAACACCAGATAGTTAACAAGCAATTTAATTGTCTAATGCTAAACATAGTCGTTAACTAATGCAATATAAATGACATCGATTACCGGTGCTGCTTAATATATCGAATTTTAAAATGCTGAAAAGCATAATGCCGAGTGCTTTTCAATACGGTACGGTACAACTCAACCCATTTTTACATTGTTACATGTGATTTAACCACTTCTATAAAGCATTCAATGATCTAAATACAATAATTATTCTAAAATCAACTTCAATAGCAAAACTCGACTGATAAATGAATGTCAAACGACTTCAATTTCCATGCCAAAAAATCAATAAAACGATTTCAATTGTTAAAAGTCATACGTCCAAAATGAGTCCAATAATCATAATTACAAATTTAGATGACTTCAATTAACACATGAATGGCAATGCAACATGGTCAATTAATAACGTCAAATAAGTTTATTATGGTGTCGTACAAGTTCATTGGTGTTTCATCCATTTGTAAAATGTAACACAAATCAATAGAGAAGTAACGAACGGTCTTGTGAGACCACCCAAAATGTATTGTAACTCCATCCATAAACTAAAGATTACCCGGGTCAAATTAAACTTAATTAATCAGCTGTTTTAATTTCATAACATGTAATTAAACAATAACAAAGTATCTTGTATATTATGATACTAAAAATAGCCGCATACAATATAATAAAATTGTCACAAATGGTCCATCTGCCATCTCTCTTACTCGTTTTGAAGATGATGAAAAAAATGACCAAGAAAATAAATTTCCGTGCAGTTTATAATCATTTAATGTACGTGTTTAATGAAGTCTCGTACACCTCAGCTATAATTTTAATGTCAAATTGATGAGACAGAATGAATAACAAGGCTACACAAGGTTAAGAGGATAGAAATACAAAGCTTGGAAAAAAAACGTCCGACGAGATGCGTTTTTTTTTCTTTTCTTTTTCGTTCAAGTATTTTTTTTTCCGGATTGTCATCGTGAAACAACAAGTTTTATAGGAAAAAAACCCACAACAGCAGACGACATCCGGGGCCGCCCTCCTATTAATTCCACCCCTTAATAATGTATTTACTAAATAAAGACGACATTCATGTAGAAGAAAAACGTGTAGTAAGCAAGAAAAAAATATAAAAAGTGGGTGAAAACAAGAAAAAATTTGCAGCAATTGTTATTTATGAAGACAAAAAATCTTCTTGTGTGCCCAAACGTTCACTTAATATTTATTAAAGCAGAACACAAACACTTTACAGGGTGGATACAATTACAGTAAAACGAACACTTCAATTCGACCATATAATTGATAGTTAAATTAAGTTTAACCAACAATTTCATCCAATTAAACCAAAAAAAGAGGAATTATATGATTAACAAGATATTAAGCTATCACAATGATCAATTTAATTATTAGGAACGTAATTTTAAAATAGTCCAAAGCCAGTTTCGTACACAAGAGACATAACAGGACCTTTCGTAACAATATTGTAAAACAACGAAATTCACAACTAATTTAAACGATTTTAATAGAGTTTACAAATCATTTAAATTCCCAAATAGTATAACATGCCCATTGATTAGTTTCCAAAATGAAGACTGATTTTGCTTATCAAAGATGCCCCTTATTTGCAGCACACCTCTGTATAGCAGTCAAACATAACAAAAGGGCAGCAAGTATTTAACATCTTTTTCAAATTATGGCAATATTGCATTGGTTTTAATAAATACAATTAACTAAACTCGTTTCATATTACGTAGATCCAATACTAAAAATTGTATTCTTGACAATTTGCATTCGCACCCTGTAAACTGTAAAGCGTCTCGCTTTTTTCGCTCAATTCAAACAAGCATCGTTAAACTGAAAAAAAATCTTTTTACAAAGAAAAAATTTACTACTCCATTTTTTTAATGTTTCTCTAGTTGTTTTTATTTCTATGGTTCGCCGCAATTAACCGCAGTTTGTAAAAACAAAACAAAAAAAAAAAACAACGTTTATACAATTGAATCCATCTTTAACGTGAAAAAAGTATATTGCGAGAGTAAATTCCTTAAAGATTTACACAAATTATTATTTAAGTCATAATAACGTAACTACACAATATACAAGTTCTTTGCTCCTCACTTTCTCATCACAAACGACCGTACTTAACAGTTACGCAACGTTTAGGACTATTTTTTTCTCTCATTTTTACCCTTTGCCATTTTCTCTTTAATTTTTCCCTTAACGATTAAGTTACGTCATTCAACGCCATTTTACACTTTACAAAAGTATTCCTATGTGTTGACGTTTTGCTAACCCTCCAGAAAAAAATCAAAAACATAAACGCAACTCATAATAATAAACAATTACTTAATATAAGCCAAGCTCAATAAAAACAACAAAAAATAGTGCCCAAAACCATCCGATCGACTATGAAGCCCTAACCAACTTAAATAACCCTCAATTACATATTTAACATTAGCTAAAATAAAATAATTTTTACTGGTAGCTATAAAAAAAAACCAGTAAAAAAATTTGCGAAAAACGGTATATAAAAATGCACAAAAAACGGTAACAAAATTCGTCAGAAAATCAAGCAATACAATATTTTTTACAGAAATTAAATTCAATTGTTCCAGTGACATATTCACTGTTTGAAGCTGGTTTGAGTGTAATGACCCAGCGCAAATCGGCACTATAGGTCCCTAAACAACGTTAAACGCCTAAACTGCACTTATCACCAACAATATTGTGCCATAGAAAAAGGCTTACGAACTCATCACATTCCCAATACGCTTTTACCTCCTCCACT